>JAMSGN010000232.1:0-24909 GCA_030462905.1 Jamesozyma gamospora
AAATCTTCTCTCGGTAGCCAAGTTGGTTTAAGGCGCAAGACTGTAATGTGTTTAACAAAGTAATCTTGAGATCGGGCGTTCGACTCGCCCCCGGGAGATTTATTTTTAATTTTTAGGAATTCTTGACAAAGAAGTTAAATTGTTATGGCATATTGTGATATATGAGAATGCTTTCTTTGACGTTAACAGTTTTTATAAGAAAATGTAGTCACTTTCAACTAGATATAATGTATTTGATTTAAAAAAATATATTTCAATTAATTAATTAAGTATCTAATTGACTTCAAACATTTCTATCTTGTTATTTCTTTGTAACTTCAAATGACATATATTTATTGAAAGACGTATTATATGTTAATGTCGATACTCCGTAAATAGTAATATTTTCTTTTTTATATGATAATTATTCATTAAATTGATATATTTCATTCTATACAATATTAAAACTTAAAAATGATATTTCCAGTAATGATTTATTCAAGTTGATTTTTCAATATACTATTATTTTAAATAGTAATAATTTAATGGCGGCTGTTTAAACGCCAAAACGTAAATTATATAAATAAGAAATCTTAAAATATAAAATTTATGAAATTTTAAAAAAAAAAAAAAATTAAAAAGAGAACATGCAAAAAGGACATTATTAAATTTATAAATAGCGATAAAAATTTTTTTATTTAATATTGCTAATTATATATGCATTAATTATTGATTCATTTCAATATCTTCATTATTATATTGTATAGTATTATTATCATCGTTATATTGTACATTATTATTATTATTATTATTATTATTATTATTTTCGTTGTTATTGTATTGTATAGTATTGTTATCGTTATTATTATAATAACCTTGTATCATATAATCTTCAATTTCAGAATAAATTTCATTATCGTTATTATTATTATTATTATTATTAGTATTATTTATTATATTATTATTATTTAAATATCGTAATTTATTATCGTTATTATTAATTAGATTTTTTTTAAAAGAATTATTTAAAAAAGATTGAAAGGATTTATTTTCAATATTATGTGATAATCTTAATTTTTTTGAACATGAATTATCTAATTCATAATGACTATTTCTTCTTTTAGTTTGTGTACATTGTTGATTATAAAATGAAATCATAACTATGAAAAGAGGATGAGAAGAAATGAATGATGTATATGAAATAGTATTACAATTATAATACTGTTTTTTTTCTATGTACAAATGCTTTAAGCGTTTTTCAATAAACAAAGAAAATGAAAAATTTTGAAAAATTCAAAAAAATTCAAAAAAATGAGAGAAAAAGTGTTACCCTGCGGTTTTTATTTTTTTGCATGTGATTTTTTCGTTTTTGGCGACAGAAAAGTTTGTTTCCGAAAACGGAAAAACGTAATCAAAAGGGGCAATGCGGGGCTGTCTGTGCGCCCTCAGAAACGCCCGCACAACCGCCATGTTTCTAAAAACGGCTGCATTGAAATTTTATCGATGTTAACAGCCTCGAAGAAACAATGAATTAAAATTGTTTTGTTATTGTGTTTACTGTGAACAATTCAATGATGTTCATTGCCCCTTCTGTTAATCCCTGAACTTTTTCATCTGTTTTCTCTTTTAATATTCTTGCATTTCCATATATATATATATATATCTATATATGTCTATTTATACATATTGAAAAAAAAACAACATAAATATAATAATTTTAAAAGCTTTCAAACTACAATAGAACAAACTTCTCAAATATGAAACTTTGGAACTGTTTTTTGAAATTCATCACGTTAATCTTTTTAGCAGGTAATTTATTATTATTAATATTAATCATTTTATCTGGTACCACTCAACATTATCCCATCAATCGTTTCTTTTGGGTCGAAAGTAACACTCAAAATATTCCAAACGCATCAGATTTAACAAGATGGACTTTTTGGGGTATTTGTTCCAAGGATTATGATTTAAATAATATTAATAACAATGATAATTCATGGTCATGTTCAAATAATTTAGCTCCTGCTTATCCAATATCTCCTGTTGATAATTTCGATACTGAAGAAAATTTACCAAAAAAATTTATTAATGATAGAGATACTTTCTATTATTTAAGTAGATTTTCATTCTGTTTCTTTTGGATTGCTTTAGCATTCATTGGTATTTCATTCATTCTATACATTTTATCAATCTTTTCATTTCAAATTTTAAATACTGTCTTTATCTTAATGATCTTTGGTATGATTTTCAATTTAACAGCTGTAATATTACAAACAGCTGTCTCTGCAATGACAAGAAATGCTTTCCATAGTAATGATCGTTATTCAAAATTAGGTGCTTCTTTATTCGGTTTTGCTTGGGCAAGTGTAGTATTATCAATGTTAGAATTTATTATCTTAACTTATTGGTTTATAAAAGCAAAGACATTAAATTATAATAATATGGAATTACATCATGATAATTTCTTTAATAGAAATAAAAATTTAGATAATTTAGAAAAACAACCAATTATACCAGATGATCCTTATAATCCAGAACAACAAAAACAAATTACAACAACTAATGATATCATTAATGATGATACTACTGCAGCAACCGTTAATAATCCAATTATTAATAATGATTTAAATGAAAAAGATACCGTCTTACCTCAAACTCAAGAAAATGATCCACAAAAGGGTATTAATTTTTTCACCATTAGAAAAAATCATAAATCATTAACTGATGAAGAATCAGTTTAATCTACTTTTTTACTACTATTCCAATACCAAAAATTCTTTTAATTTTCTAATTTTAATTATTTATTTCTAAAACGTTTTTTAATCTTAATAGTTCTTTATAATATATATATATATATATATACTACATATAATTCATCCTTATTTCATTAATTAATTTAATTATATCATAATCTTTTAATAAATTCTTTTCACAAATTAATTTTTGTTCAGATAATTTCATTTCCAAAAAATTTTCACATAAATCACCATCAATTATATTTTTAATTGGAACATAATAACTTCTAAATGATTCAGCGTCTCTTCCAACTATACTATACGATCCTTCAACAATATCATTATTATCATCAATTATCATTTCAATATTATTCATATTTTCAACAATTTTAGTCAAAATTTTAATTTCATTTTTTGATATTATTGGTATTAAGATACCAATTGTACCTTGTAAACCAAAATAAATTATTGAAACTTTACCTGAATTATTTAAATTTTTAATTATTTGAAAATTCATTATAATATCATTAATATAAAAATGATTAAGTAATTTTAATTTACCAAAACATTCAATTAAATTACCATCTAATTTTAATTTCTTATTATCATAATCATCATTTTCATTTGGTAATCTTAAAGTAAAAATATTACCAAATTTATCACTACCAATAATTGTCATAAAATCTAAAAATTTAACACTAATCATATGACGTTTAACAATATCATCAGCAATTGCAATGAAAACATTTTTCCTTTCATCATACGAATAAATTACAATCGATTCATTAATATCACCAATAGCAATCTTTTCATTATTAAAATGATCTAAACAAGTTATCTTTGTTATTGAAGGTAATGTATTTGTTATTGATTTTTTCAATAATTGTTTTTGACCTAATGAAAATAAAATTATTTTATTAAAAATTGATACTAATAACATATTACGAAATGAAATCATACAATGAATTTGATCATTAATAATAGTTTCATGAACTAATGAAATATTAAATTTTAAATTTTGTAATTTAATCTTGTATGTTTGTAAAATACCTCTTTCAGTTGATATGATTAAAAATGGTAATTTATCAGTTTTATTAAATCGTATCAAAGTTGCAGTTAAACATTTAACATTTGATAAAATTTGAAAATTATTCTTATCATTATTTAAAAAAATTTTCTTATCGTTATTCATTATTGAAATTCTACAATTTTTATCACCTAGAGATATTGAATTTTCAATAAATATTAAATAATTATCAAAATTTAAGATTTTTTTATTTCTATATTTTGGTATGGAAAGTAATTGATTAATTTCATCATCATCATCATCATCATCATCATCATCATCCTCCTCATTTTCTTCATCTTTTATAAATTTATATTCTTTTGATTGAAACCAATCTTTTATTGTGATAAAATTATTAAATTTACCAATAATTAATTCACCAAATATTGATAAACCACAACAACCATTAAATTTCATTGTCTCTGTAGTAAATTCTGAAAGACAAGTTAAATTTTGAACATCATTTGAAAAAGTAATAGGTCGAATATATATTAAATTATCAATATCGTAACTTATCCAACTTTCATTAGAATGTATAATAATACAAGGAACTAATAATTTTTCCATATCATCCTCCTCTTCTTCTTCTTCATCATCATCATCATCATTTGATCTTAACGATAACAACGTTCTCTTAATTAATGATAATGTAATTTTTTTATTACCAATAAATCTATTGAAACTATTACCAAAACTACCATCTGAATTAATTTTAATCCTTAAATAAACACCATTAATTAAACCTAAATGTAAAAAATTATTAATTAAAATACTATCATTAACAATATCAATTAATTTTTGAAATGAAATAATTTCCATAAACGTTTCATTATCATTTAAACTTACAACATTAATTAATTTATCATTTGTTGAAACGATTAAAAATTTTGAATTAATTAAAAAATTTTCATCTAATGATAAATTTGTTATTTGATTATTAAATGAAAGAGTCTTTGTTGATTCAATTAATTGTTTTGAATTTAAATTATTTATCTTAAAATAAATAATTTCATTATTTGATAATGATATAATTAATTGATTTAATGTTGAACATGAATTTATAATATGAATACCTGCAGGTGGATACCAAGTTTGTAAAAGTTCATTTGTCATTGAATCAATTTGAATGAATTTATTTTGACAAATTTGAATTATTGAATTATTAATTAATTTTGTCATATAAATTGTCTTATCATCTTTTAAGATAAAAGATTTTAATTTTTCTAATGGTAATTGTGTTATTGAATCATTTGTTGTAGTTAAGAAAAGTGTTGTTGATTCGAATGTTAAAATTAATAAATTATGAAATTTATCATTTTCATCTTTTTTCAATGTAAAAATTTTTTGAGGATTTAATGGTAATTTTGAATTAATTAATTTATTAAAATTAATTGAATTTAAATAATTTCTAATTGAATCATCAGTTGTATTAGTAATCAAAGTTAATTTATTATTATCAGTTGTTAAAGTTGATAAATTTGGATTTAATAAAATTTGTTTATCAACAATACTTAAATTTTTTAAATTTTTATTATTAATAATTAAATTTCTATTAAAAATTTGATTTTCAATATTTTGAAAATTTTCTGAACCTAAACTTTCAAATTGATAAAGATAATTATTATTAAATTCAGAATTTGCAAATAAATAACCATTTTTAAAGATATGTAAATTTTGTGATTTTAAAATTGTATCGAAATAAGTTAATGAAACTATTGGTCTATTTCTATCAATTTCATTTGGTTTAATTTTTAATTTGAAAAGATCACCAAGATTTGTTTGTAAAAGAATGAAAAAATCATTTTTCAAAATTTGAATCGTTGAGGATATAATTGTTGTAATTTCATTATTATTATTTTCATTTTGACATCTTGGTAAATTAATTGTTATATTATAAAATCCATTTAAATCTTTAATTTGTAAAAAATTATTGAAACCTATTAAAACAAAAGGATTTGTTAAATCATTATCATTATTTAAATTTGTATTAATATTAAATTTTTTCAAATCAGGTAATGACATTAAAAAATTTGCATTTTCATTAATCTTATAATCAGATTTTTTAATAATATGATTTAAACTTAAATCTAACATATAAAAAATAAGATGACAAGGGTTAAGAGTGTCATTTAGATTTAATTCAATGGATGCAAATATTGGGTTATCAATATAGTTAATTTTACAATTACATAATTGTAAAGTAATAAAATTTGGTCTTATTATTTGTAAAGGTGAAGAAATATTAATTTTATTATCATTTGATAATTGTAAATAAAAGATATATTTAAATTTTTCAATTGATGATAACATGATACATCTATTTAATGAATCAATTTGACAAAATGATATTGGTGATAATCTTCTTATGCCTGATCTTGTTATTGGATGATTAATTAAAGTATTTAATTTAAATTTATTATCATTAGATTTAATAATATTTAAAATTGTTAAATTACCAGAATCTGAAGTTAAGACGAGATAATTGAAGTTTAATTTATTTAATTTGAATGTTTGTAAAGTTGTAATTTTGGCAATTAGATTAAATTGAGCAAAACGGTTTAAAGTACCATTTGAAATATCAAAGAGATCGATATGAGACTCTGTAGCTAGACATAGTTGTAAATTTTTATTTTTATTTGATTTTGATTTTGAAATTTTATCACTATTATTATTAATATCTGATATATCGACAAAATGACCAGTACATGAATGAATATAGTTTGATTGTTTGAGCAAAGTTAGGTTATAAAGATACAAATCTGAGTCGTTTACCAGCATTCCAGATACGATGACCAGGTGATAAATAGTTTAGTGGTTCCTGATATAATATTCTATATAATAATAATAATAATTCTATATAATAATTGCTAAAAGACAATTTTTCAATATTGGAAAAATCCAAAAAAAAAAGAAGACCTAATTCTTGCCCTAAAAACCCTAATTTGAATTTCAGGGTTTGGTTTATTTTTTGATTCAGCCCTAACAAAAACAAGCCCTAACCCCTAGGGCTTTTTTGCCACCCTAGGGCTTGTCTTTTTTTTTTTTTTTTTTGCCACCCCCCCACAAATTTTTGAACTTTCAATTTTCACGGCGGCAAAATTTATTTTGAAAAGTATTTAAACCGATTGTTTTCTACCTTTACAAAATGAAATTACCAATCTTATCTCATACTCTCATAAAAATTTTGAAAAAGAATAATAAAACTAGTTTTTCTCATTCGTTATATAACTCAACGTATTTAGTTTATCTTTTATAGAACCGTTTGCTAGAATCAAATATGGAACTCTACGTTAGATTTAATGATAGTGTAGAACGTGACTACGCTTTTCAAATTAATAGAGATGATACCATTAACAATAAGATTAAAAAAATATTTGCTACAGATTCAAAATTAATTGATGAAAAGATTACATTAACTGATATTATGGTTGTCAGACCATCAATTTTCCATGAATTTAAACCTATAGATTTTTATAAATCAATTCATCCAGGGTATTTAACTGAAGGTGGTTGTTTAATCTTTGATTATAAAGCTGATGAAAAAGATTTTATAGTTAAATTAGATTACGATAAACCTTTAATTGATCAATTATGGCCAGGTCAATTGATTATACCAAAATGGAAATATTCAAAAAAATATATTACCATGTATATCTTAATCATGTTAGCTTGGCTTTATACTGATTTACCAGATCATATTTCACCAACTCCTGGTATTTCATTAAGTAATCAATTATCAAAAATTTTCATACCTATTTTAGAAAGTAAATTTGTTAATGCTAATTATGTTGCAGGTAAATTAAGAGAAGAAATTCAAATTAATTATAATTCTGTCGCGGCACAATGGACTTTTTTCTTTTTACATTGTTTAAAGATTTTTTTCATTACATTTTTCTTTTATTTTAGTATAGCAAATCCATTTTCATTTAATCCAATTAAATTGATTAATATTAAAAATTTTGATCTTTCAAATAAAAATAATAAAGATAATTCAAAGATTAAAAGTCTATTAAATTCAATTGGTTGGATTGGTTCTAAGAGAGCAAGTTATGATGATTATCAAACTTCTTATTATAATTGGACCATTGAAAAATTTGGTGGTGTCGTTCCAGCTTATAGAGCTGGTGCCATTAAAGATGCTGCTGCACCTGGTTTACCATTAAAAATTGGTGAAGGTTTTCAAACTCCATTAGATGAAAGATTTTCAAATTCAACTTTTAAACCATTTGATGAAGAAAATTTTAATGAAGAAGAAAATCCAAATCCAAAATTTATCTTAGGTGAAGATTATTTTGTTGAATTAGAAAATACTTTGAAACAAAATTTAGATAATTGTAATGGTGATATAGGTTTAATGAATGAAGAAATTAGAAGATTTAGAAGATTTGGATTTTTCAAACCATCTGATAAATTGAAAAATTTAGTTAAAATTAAAAAGACATTTTATAGAAAGGAAAAAGATTTATTATCAACAACAACAACCAAACAAGAAACTATCAAAGAAAAGAAAGAAAATTGATTGATTGAATATGTTTGTTTATTTTTTTTTACGTTTATTTATTGTAATAATAACTTGGTAATGTATCTAATGTATCTGGTGTCTTCAATAAACTAATTCTATATAATTCGTTATTATTAATATTATAATTATTATTTTCATTATCAAATAAATTAATTTCATTATAAAATTTCTTGAATTCATATTTTTCAATTAAATAATCTAAATTATAAGTAATTATAGTTGAGACATAATTTTTCAAATTATTTGTCTTGTAATTATAATTAAATCTATTTGAATAAAAAATATTAATGAAGATTAATATAGATATTAAAAATTTAATGATGAAAAATAACCAAATTAAAAATGAAAATAACATTGTTGATAAGATAATTGATTCTTCATAATTAGTCTTTGAAATTAATTTAATTCTCTTGAAGATATCGTTAATATTAATAATATCATGTAAATTTTTAGAATTTGTATTGATGATACCATTACTATTAATCTCTACATCCTTTGAGATTAAGACTGACCATAACGTTATACCATTAATAATTTGTCTTGGTGAATCAGCTAATAATAATTTTAAACAACTTGTTATCTCAAAGAAAGTGAAAAATGTTAATCTTTGGAAATAACCACTTGGTGTTATCTTTTCAAATAAACAAAAGATAGAATAATTGAAAAGACAACATATCTTTCTTGATTTATTATTAATATAATTGTAAGTTATTCTTTGTGTCTTAAAGATCTTTAAACCATTAATTAACTCAATGATAAAAATTATCATTGATATTATTATACATGTAACAAATAACCATTTACAAATCTTGATTGAAATAAATGGTTTGATATATTCGTTTGACCAAGTATTAAAGATTAATAGTTTAATACATGTATAAATATCTGAGACTATAAGACAAAGTTTTAATAAAGTCATTAACCAAATAATGACTAGATATGAAATGATGGTCTTTATCTTTTTATTACGAAAGATGTTTAAATTTAAATCATTGAATTGTTTTGAATCAATGGCAATACGATCGATTTGGTTCATAATGGGAGAATCTTGTTCTTTCATGATAATTTAAAAGAACAAGAGTTAATCAATTTGATGATTGAACTTGTTATATATTGTTTCTTAATCAATATGAAACATTTTTGAAACATGGAAAAAACACCTGAATTTTTTAAGTTTACAATTTACAATTATTAAATATCATTTTACAATTATTAAATATCATTTTACTATCAATTACAACTCTGATATTTTTTTCCTTACTATTTTCAATGTTTTGTCTTGTTAAAACTCATGGATTGAAAAATTATTATATAATGAAAAATTATCAACAAATTATTCTATAATGAAATAAACAACACAAAACAACATATTTCGTTAGAAAAGATGAATCTAGAGTCTTGTATACTAAGAAAAGATGCTTTAGAAAATTTAGAGACTTCTTTTATAAAAGAAAATCAAGATTTCATAATTGCTTATAAACAAATTAATTGGAATGATATTAATTCCATAAACAATTTAATTAAAAAAATTGATGATATAATTAAAAAATATTCAAATCCAAATGAAAAGATTAAATTAACTATCGAAACTATCTTTAAACAATTATTAATAAGATATCCATTATTTTTCGGTTATTGGAAAAAATTTACCTCAATAGAATATCAATTATATGATTTAAATAAATCATTAAAAATTTTAAATGATTCGATTATAGCATTTCCAACAAGTATTGATCTTTGGTGTGATTATTTACGTGTTCTTATATTAAATTTCCCAAATGAAACCGTCAAGATTAATGAAATGATTGAAAAGGCTAAGAAATTAATTGGTTGGCAATTTTATTCTCATCCTTTTTGGGATTTAATTATTGATTATAAATCTAAAAACTCTAATAATAATGAACTTATATCGATTTATTGGGAAATTGTCACTATACCATTACATCAATATGCAAAATATATTAAACCATTTAAATTTTTATTAAATAATGATCATCAAATTAATAAATTAAATTTATTAGTTAAACAAAATCAATTAATTATTAATGAAATTTGGAAATTTGAAAAATTAATAAAACAAAATTTTTTCAATTTATTATCATTATCAAAGATTGAAATTAATAATTGGGAAAATTATTTAAAATTTTTAATTTCAATAGAAAATCAAAAAAAATTTTCATTAAATAAAAATTTTATTAAATCTGTATTTGAAAGATGTTTAATTCCATGTTATCAAGATGAAAATTTTTGGTTAATGTATATTAAATGGTATCAAAATGATTTAAAAGATCAATTTAATCTAGATAATTTAAATTTAATTATTAATCTTTATAAACGTTCTATGATAGCATTACCAATAAATTTAAAAATTTTACGTTATAATTATATTAATTTCTTGAAAGATTCAATAATAAGATCAAATAATGAAATTGAAAAATTATATCTTTTCAAAATTATTAATGAAATTTTTAATAATTTTTTCAAAATTTGGTTTAATAATAATAATGATCAATTAAAATTAATGAAAAATTATTTAATTATTTTAAAAATTTTTAAATTTAATTCAAATTTAAATTTACCATCAAAGGAAATCCTAAGTAAACAAACATTATATTCAAATTTTTTATTAAATTATATTAATAATTATTTAAAGATTGAAAAGATAAATGATCCTTTACCGTTAAAGGATATGATTAATGATAAAAATTTTGAAATTTTAGTCATTGAATTAATTAAAATTAATTGGTTAATCTTAAAGAATATTTTACAAACAAGAAAATTTTTCAATCTTTTTAGTAAGAATAAATTAATTAAAAAATCAATTAAATTTTGGTTATTATATTATAAATTTGAAAAGAGTACAATGAATTTTATTAAATTAAATAAATTTATTAATGATTTAGGTAAAGAAATTTTTTTACCCATTGAGACAATTAATTTTATTTTAAATGATTATAGAACATTTATCTTAATTAATTCAAATATTAAAAATTCTGATAAGATTAATTTAAGCTTTAAGATTAATAAACCAATAATAATTAAAAAATTTAAATCAAAGAATAATTTTAAAAATGATGAATTTAAAGAAAATGGTCATATTGGTATTATAATTGATAAACCACAAATAACAAATTCAATTATTCATAAAGATTCAAAAAATTTTCAAAATAATTCATTAAATTTACCAACTTTTAGAAATTTAGAAAAGATAAATCAATTACCAAAATTTAAAGATTTTAATAATTAATTATATATATTATTTAAATTGTTTATTAAAGATTTCAATTAATTTTTTTTTAATTTCATCATTTTTTTGTTCAATATAAAATGGATTTAATTTAATCTTTATATAAAATTTTTTAATTAAATTAAAAATTTCTTTAATTTCAATTAAATTATTATCATCTTGTAAGAAAGAATTATCATTATCATTATTTACTAAATTTGAATTAAATCCAATGATTATCTTTAAATTTATTGATTTAACTAACATTCCAAAGACTTTAATGTTTTCAATTTCAAATAATAATTTAATTGGTGTCTTATCATCATTCTTTAACCATTGAAATAATTGACTTTCAAAATAATCTAATGAAATATTAGCAAAAGTATTATATTTCAAGACTTTATTAACATCATTTGATTCATCTGGTGGTACGTAAATTATTATTGGATTATCATTTTCATCAATTAAAGCAATGAAAGAAGGTTTTAAAGTTGTCATTACATAAATAATTTTATCTATTTTTTCATATTTTCAATATTGAAAAAAATTTTTTTTTTATTTTTTTTCACTTTTAACTTTTTCAGTATTTGGAAAATAAAGATTTTTAAACCAAATTGAATGAATAAAATGTTTCAAAGTGTGGCATTTATAGTGGCAAACTCAAGTATATTATATGAAGTTTAAAGATACGTTGTTTTAACAGTTCAAGACTGGAAATGCAATAGATTTGTTTGCAGGAGATGTAAAGATAACGCTATTCAGATATGAATCGTATTTAAGGAGTTTACAGCTAAGAAGATATTGCATTTGAAGTAAAGTCATGACCAAATGAAGTGATAAGAAAGTATTTTTTTGAAGATAAGTAATAATTTTATTACTGCATGGTTGCACTGATGCTGGTTATCGATTTCTTTAGACTTATTTCTATTAAAGAGAAAAAAGAGTATCTGAGATAATATCAGCTATTTATATATAAAAATAAATGGAGATTAAAGTGGAAGACCTAAAAGAATAAAATGATATTGTACAGATGTTCTAGTATCTGTAATAGGTAAGATAAAGGATAGTTAGTGGTATATAGGTTACACTGAAATATTCTTAAGTGAAGCTATGTCAGGTATGGGGTTCCCATTGAGTATAAAGTCTTATAACTCTATTTAACATACCCCCTAAGCTGTATACTAATTTAATAAAGCAACTACAAATCTTTGAAAAGCTTCTCTTCCTCATGTCTTGGTAGTAATGTCTGCTAATTGTTTTACGATTCTGAAAGGTCACCATATTTAGTTATCAATGATATGATTACTAATCCTAATGCTATTGTGATTCGTGATTCTTCTGAAGGTCTTACTACCAAAATATCAACCCCACCTTCATCTAGCAATTCATTACCAAACTCTCCGCATTCTGATTCATATGCAATAGAATTACCAAACATATTGGTTTTACTACTGTATTACAAAGTTATGCCACTATTTCGTCTCCTGCTCATATTAATGCTGTTTTATTTGGTCCTAAATTTTTCGTTTAGGAAAAACTGCTTGTTTAGGAGAACTTTCTGCAATTAAAAATCATAAGACGTTTGAGCTAGTTTCTTTGCCACCTGCCACCAGAGCATCGAGTACTCGTTGGGTTTCAACTGTTAAAGGTGCTAATGTTGTGAGATTTGTTACTAAAAGCCATTATCAAATCGAGGGTATTGATTACACTGAAACTTTTGCTACGGTTGTTCGCTTTGATTCCGTTCAAATTTCCCTACCTTTATCATCATGCTTAAACTTATCTATTAATCAAATGGATGTTGATACTGCCTCTTTTAAATTCACCTATGGATGAACCAGTTTGTGTTAAACAACTATCTCGATTTATTGATGCTAACCATCTTGATTGGTTTTGGAAATTAACTGGTGCAAGTGATTTATACAATAAGGTTGTACCAATCATTCATGCATCAAAAGTTAACGATAGTTCTGTTACAATTTGTCCAACTTGTTGTATTTCCAAAGCTCAAAACCATAAAGGGCCCATTTCCAAAAAGAACTACACTAGTCCCCTCCAATTAATTCAAGTTGACTTATGTGGTAATTTTAGATACAAATCCTTTACTTCTGATAAATACTTTTTAACTATCAGGGATGCTTTCTCTAGGTACTACACCGTTATCCATTTGAAACAAAAATCTGATGCTGCTACTATGTTAATCGATTGGATTACTAAAATCGAAAACCACTTTTCCTCTCGTGGTGGTTACAAGGTATGTTCTATCAGAACTGATAACGGTGGTGAATATGTGAATAATGTTTTACATGAATTTTTTAGATCTAAAGGTATTGAACATCAATTAACAGTTCCCCATTCAAGCTTTCAAAATGGAGCTGTTAAAAGAGCCCACAGATCTATTGAAGAAAAGACAAGATGTTTATTGGTAGTGGGGGAGAGTTCCTCCATCTTAATGGCCTGAAGCTGTTCTTCTGTGCTGTTTATTTATTGAGTCGTTTACCTGTTCCTAGTAAACAAAATACCATTCCTTATTGTTTATGGAATTATCAACTACTTGAACTTTTTAATGTTGATCACCTCAAGATTTTTGGATGCGCAACTTTTACAACTTTTCATTCTCCGTTACGTGATGGTAAATTTGCATGTTCTGCTATTTCTGGTATTTTTATTGATTATGATTCAAATCATAAATGTTACAGAATTTTTCATCCACCTTCCAAAAAGATTTACGTTAGTACTCACGTTAAGCTTGATGAGTTTGTTTTTCCACTTGAACTAATTGAAGTGGAAAAAAATTTCTTAACATTAATATGCGTTCTAACTAATCGAAAGATAATACATAAAATTGAAAAATTGATCGCAATATGTAATGTCTCCTTTATTTAAGCTATTGATATATATATATATGGTCTCAGATATCATTTACTAGTAAATCCAATTCAATATTATTGAAAATATTTGAAAAAAATCCAAATATTGTGCTTTTGAGTGATTAATTTTATAAATAACCTTTCTTTGTTATTTCTAATTCATTTAAATGAGGTTTATCTTTCAATTGCATATCCCATATGGTTTATATATTTTTAACTCTTAAAATGGGAAGACTAATTATTCATTCTAAAATTCGATTCTATTAAATTTACTTCCTTATTGGATAAGTGTACTGAAATAATATATACATTTTTTTTTGCTTAGGTTTATAATAATGTATACATAATTCAAGACTAGACTGAATCACATTTAGTTTATAAACAGATAATGTCTTTCAATACCAATTTTAAAGAAGTTGAGACAAAATCTTTAACCTCTTTAAATTTGAATTTATTGTTAAAAAAGAAAATTATAAAATATTATAGAATAAACTAATTATCTTGTAAAGTTTTTGCAATATGATTTGCAGCAGATCTACCAAATACAACACATTCTAATAAACTTGAACCACCTAATCTATTTGCACCATGAACACCACCAGAGACTTCACCAACTGCATATAAACCTTTTGCTAATGGTTTATTATCTTTATCAAGAACTTGACTATTTGTATTAATCTTTGCACCACCCATTGTAAAATGAACAACAGGTGTAATTAAACCAACAAAAATTTCAGTATTTTCATTAATTTCATTACCAAAATTTTTAATAATTAATGGACGATTAAATTTATCAATTGAATCATTTTGATAAATTTTTAATTCATTAATAAATTCATCAATTGAAATCTTTAAATTAAATTCATTAATGAAATCTTTAATGGTTAATTTTTTAATTAATTTTTTGAAAAGATAAAAATCAATATTATTTTTCAAATCATTATAAATTTCATTACCCATAACTAATAAAGCATTTTTATGTTTAATGAAAAGATTATCATCATTATTTTCATTATTTTCATTATTTAAAATTTGAATAGCTTTTGTAACATTATCTCTTGTATCTAATTCATTAACAAATCTTTTACCATTAATTGGGTTTAAAAGTATACCACCTAATCCTCTTAATGCTTCAGCGGCTAAAAATTTCCATTTTGAATCTTTATCATTTGGATCAATAAATCCAGTTGGATGAATTTGAATTTGATTCATATCGATTAAATTTGCACCTAAATCTTTTAAGATAATTTGACCATCACCTGTTGTTTGATTACCATTTGTTGTTGGTAAATTAGATAAATTTGGTGCAAATTTATTTAAAAGATCCTTTGAATAACCAAAACCACCTGAACAAACAACAATATTTTCAGTGTTAATGAAATTAATATTATTATCAATATCTTTAATTTCAATGATAAAATTATTATTATTTTCATTAATCTTAATATTTGTTACAGTAGTATTTAATAAAATTTTACATAAATTTGAATTAATCTTTTCATACTCTTTTAATTTATTTGATAAAGTTGAAACTATTTCAAAACCTGGTGGTAATTTACCTGAAGATCTATGAGTTCTTGGCATTGAATGACCACCTAATCTTGATAGAAGATCTAATTTTAAATTAAATTCATCTTGTAACCATTCAATGGCAGATTTTGAATCTTTAGATAATTTTTCCATTAATTCAATGGAACCTAAACCTTTTGCAGATTTAATGGTATCATTTTCAAATAATTTTGGTGAATCCTCATTAATATTATTATTAAATTGTGTCTTAGTATTAACACCATTAATACCACTTGATGCTTTAATTGAATTACCACCAATTGAATTTAATTTATCAATTAAAATGATAGGTAAATTATGATTTTTAATCAATTGATTTGCTGTAGTTAAACCGGCTAAACCTGAACCAATGATAACGATAGGACTAGTCATATTTTTATTTTTTTCTTTTGTGTTTGGGTAGTAGTTATAAATATTTTGTTTTATGAATTAAATGTATTTTCTTATATAACATCTTTTTTTGGTTGCCTGGCAACGTAAACGATTTGAAAAATTTTTTGCTTCTCGTATAATGAAAAATATAAAATATTGAAAATATTAAGATAATAAAATATTGAAAATTATAAAAAACTTTTAAAATTATTTAATTAATTATTTAAAACTTTTGTTTAAAAAAAAACGAAATCAACTAAATTAATATAAAATTTATTCTTGTTAACATAAACCAAAAAAATCAAACATATTCAGTCAATTTAATAATATTATTAAATTACTTTTCGTCCCTCCATAATAGGGTGAAATTAAATAAAAAAATACAGAAATCTTTAATGATATAAAAAATATCATTTTTGTATTATTATTTAAACCATTGATTCTCAAATGTAATCTTTATGCTAAATGTCCATTTGAAATTGATAAATTATTCAATTGAATAATTTTATGCAAAAAAAATTTGAATTAAAACTACAATGCCACGATTAATTAAATTTAAAAATTTATGAATGAATTGAAAACAAAAATTAAAAGGATTAATATTTATAACCTTTAATTTCATGAATTGCGTTACCATTAACATCAATTTCAGTTGATTGTGAACGATAAACTTGAGTTGGACCATTTTGATCGAATGGATTCTTTTTAGCGTAATCGAAAGTTTCAATGATTGCTAATTTAACATTTTCTAATGTTTGTTCAGTAATTTGATAATGGAAAGAAATTCTACCACCCATTAATTTAACGTTATATTTTAAACCTTTCTTAACTAATACATCAGGATCCATCTTAGCTTCTCTTAAATCGATAAAGACGAAATTTGTATCGACGGGAGATTCTAATGGAATTTTATTTTGATTACAAAATTTTTCTAAATTTTTAGCTAATTTATGTGAATATAATAATTTTGATTTCCAATCATCATTAATATTAACTAAAGCCATCTTTGCAATGATACCAGATTGTCTAATACCACCACCTTGTTGTTTTCTAAAATGATTACATTTTTTAATAAATTTTGCATTACCGACTAATACCGAACCGATTGGAGCACCCATTGATTTTGAAAGACAAATTGAAATTGAATCAAAGATTTCAGCATATTGTCTTAATGGAATATCAGCTGCTACGGCTGCATTAAAGATTCTTGCACCATCACAATGTAATTTAATACCATTTTCATTACACCATTGTTTAATTCTAATTAATTCTGGTAATGGATAAAGAATACCGTGTAAAGTATTTTCTAAAGAGATTAATTTAGTTGGAGCACCATGAATATCACCATCATCGGGAACATAATTTGCTTTAATATCTTCTAAAGTTAAATAATTTTGATTTGATGGTCTTACAGGAACGACCATAGCTTGTGATAAGATAGCTAAACCTGCGGCTTCGTGAGTATAAACGTGAGCACGATAATCACAAAGAACAGAGTAAGGTGGTTGATAAAGATGAGATCTAATGGCAATTTGATTTGATAAAGTACCTGAGACACAAAAGATACCAGCTTCGTAACCAGCTAATTGAGCTATTTTTTTCTCTAAAGTGACGGTGTCGTAATCTTCACCGTAGACAGCATCACCGATGGAAGCGGTTAAAGCAGCTTTGATCATCTTTTCAGTTGGCGTAGTGAAGGTATCAGAACGTAAATCATTTTCGGCGGTTGTATAAACAGGAGGCAATTCCATAGAACTCATAGCGGTGACAGTAAACGTGAAAGAGAGGGTAAGTGGTAGTGAAATTAACAAGACACTTGAAGAATGAATGAATGTAAGATTGACACAAACAAAACCTGAAAGAGAGAAAAGCGCCGCCAAAACAAAATTTTGTTGTTTTCAGTTTCTTTATAAACGAATTTTTCCGTTTTGAAAAGTGAAAAATTTTTCAAGAAAAGCAAAAAAAAATTGCCGTGTTGCCGGGTGTTTCCCAATGCGGAAATCCCCGCGGTTATAAGCCGGTGTTTTTTTCTGTTTTATGCAGAAATGTTTGCAATATTGAATTAGTCACAAGACTTCATAATTAGAAACGATGGTTGTTGTTGTTATTAGTAATGTAATGGCGTTTGTGTAGTTTTGTTTTGCGTAGTGAAAAACAACACAAGTTGCAATTGGAACAGCTGTGCAAAGCAAACAAAAACAACTCAAAGAAACAAAATGACTGACGTTTCGCAGGATCAACGACTTGAATTCTTGCGTAAAGTGGCCACTGCCAACGTATCACACGGTCTCAAGAGACACCAGCTTTCCAACAGCAAGTCCCACAGAAGAAACAAACCTGCAAGACAGATCATCTCAGATGAAACTAAACGTATCGATGCATATTTCAACAACCACAAACCAAAGACAATCGTAACCTTCACCTCGTTGAATGCTCCACCTTCCCTCAAACCCATACGCAAATATTGCGATATAACAGGTTTGAAATCAAATTATACTTGTCCCACAAACAATTTAAGATACTACAACGCTGAAGTATATCAAACAGTTATAAAACCAATGGTTCCAGGTCATGATCAACAGTATTTAAGATTAAGAGGTGCCGATTTCATACTGAAATGATTCAAATTACAAATATTAAAAAAAAATATCATCATTATTTTTTATTTTTTTTGTATATGAAACTGAAAAATTTTTCAATTTATAAATAAATAATTCTTATATAATCTAATACACAAAAAAAAAACATTTCAAAAAAAAAAAATATAACAAGAAATAACAATAATGATCTTTTTCACTATTTGTTTACTCATATCTATTGCATGGTTGTCCTATAGACTTTATAACTTCTTATCAATACCAATTCATACTATAATTTCAACTTTGAATATTAAAACACCACCACCAATTAAATTATCAATTGACAAGATAACTAAGGATTCCGTAACAATTCATTGGGAAAATGAACCACTAAATGATGATGATCAAGATAATTTAATTTCATATTATTTATTATATTTAAATAATTTTCAATTAGCAATTTTCCCAAATAATCCAAATTCAATTTATACCTGTTGTTCAATAACAAATTTAAATTATAATCAACCATATCAATTAGATTTCATTACAGTAAATAAATTAGGTTACATTAATAAATTACCATCAATTAATCTAATGACTTGTGATGAATTCGATAATGAAAAGAATGAGATTATAAAATGGAAACGTAATAATTTATCATCAAATTTATTATTATCACCTTCCACTACAGATTCACCTTCTTCAATGACAACAAATTTAACTACATTAAAGGATTTAGATAATTTTAATATTAACGATTTGAAAAAAATTTTAATCATATCACAAAAAGAATTACATGATTTGATAAAACAAAATGAAATAATGTTAAAAAATTTTAATGTTGAGAAAAATTATTTAAATTTACAATTAAATGATTTAAAAAAAAAATTTAATGATAAGATTGATTTACAAAAAAATTTAAAATCAAATATAAATTCATTAGAGAATAAAAAATTATTAACTGATTCAAAATTAATTAAATTAAATAATAATTTATCTTCAATTGAAAAAAAATTAAATAAGATGAATGAAAAGATTAAAGATTGGGAAATAAAATTAAATGAAAAAGATTTATTATTAATTGAAACTGAAAAAAATTTTGAAATTGAATCAATTAAATTTAATGAAAATTTTAATAAAATTAATTTAAAGATAAAAGAAACAAATTTAAAAATTATTGAAAATGAATCAATTTTAAAAGATTTGAAAAAATCAAATAATAATAATAATAATAATACTCTTAATAATGAAACCTTTAATTTTAATGATTTTTATAATAAAATTTTTATCAAGAATGAAATTAATGAAATTGAATCCTTTAAAAAATTTTTCCCAAATAATGAAAAAAATTTTGAAAATTTAATTAATAATGAAATTAAAATTAATAATGAAAAAAATGAAACATTTCAAAAAAATATTGAAATTTTAATGGGAAAGATACAAACTTTAGAAGAAAATTTTATTAAGATTAATATTGAAAATAATAATTTGAAAAAAATTTTTTTCACAAAGACATATCAAAATGATTTAAATTCATGGGAAAATAATAATAATAATAATAATAATAATAATTTTGAATTTGATAATACAAATCATTTAATTTCAGGTTTACAAAATATAATGTACGATGAAATCGATAATAATAGTAATTATTCAAAATTTTTTACCAATGATCAATTAGATAATTATTGGGAAAATAAACCAAAAATTGAAAATTTAAATAAAAAAAAATTTGATGATTCAACTTATCAAAATGAAAATTTTTTGAAAAATAATAATAATGTATTTAATAATGAATTTTCACCAAATATAACACCACAACCATTATTTTCAAATGATTTAATCTTATCAGCATCACCACTTAATAATTCATCATCATTACTTAATTCTCAAATTTTACTTTCACCATTTCAAAGTGATACTAATAATAATAATAATAGTATCAATCAATCAGAATCAATATTTAATAACGATTTACAATTAAAAGAAAGATTAATGGAACTTCAAAATGATGAAGATAATAATAATAAACCGGATAATTCGACACATTCATCATCATTTAATTTTTTTTGGAATGACACAAAACCAAGTCACAAAAGAAACAAAAGTAACGGATCAATAACAAATTGGGGTACTAAACTACTATCAAAGACCAAATCAAACAACAATAACGATGAAATCAATAAAAAAGCATCAAAATTATCTAAAATGAATAATTTATTTAAAAGTGACAGAGAGAAACCCTAAAAACAAAACCCTAAACGCGTCTTCATGAAAAAAAAAATTTTTTCTCGTTTTTGTATAAAAAGAAAACAAAACAAAATTATTTGTTTATAAATAAACATTTAAATGTTTACTGGATAAAATAATTATCAGGTGTTTGCTTGCTAAAGGAATCATGGCTATTATTTTTAAAAATTACCGGTTTATCATCGGTGCTTTTGCAACCGTCATGTTATTTTTCCTAATAAAATCATCAACTAATACTATGGAAATTACAAGAAATGCAGTTTCAAATATTAATCGTCCAGAAAATCCACTAGATTTATCATCAACAACAACAACAAATATACAAAATAGTATCGAGACTCAATCTACCAAGAATGTACAAACTAAATGTGATAAAGATCATCAATATGTTATAATGATTGATGCAGGTTCAACAGGTTCAAGAATTCATATCTACGAATTTGATCTTTGTACACAACCACCAACTTTAATTAAAGAAACTTTTGAAATGTTAGAACCTGGTCTTTCATCATTCGATACTGATGTTATTGGTGCAGCTAAATCATTAGATCCTTTATTAAAAGTTGCAATGGATACTATTCCATCTAATAAGAGAAGTTGTTCACCTGTTGCCGTTAAGGCCACTGCAGGTTTAAGATTATTAGGTGAAACTAAAAGTACCAAGATTTTAAATCAAGTGGAAAAACATTTACAAGAAAATTATCCATTTGCTATAGTTGAAAATGATGGTATTTCTATCATGAGTGGTGACGAAGAAGGTGTATTCGCATGGATAACAACAAATTATCTTTTAGGTAATATTGGTTATGGTGATAAATTACCAACAAGTGCAGTATTTGATTTAGGTGGTGGCTCTACACAAATTGTATTTGAACCAACTTTTAAGACAAATGAAAGGATGATTGATGGTGAACATAAATATATTTTAAATTTTGGTGGTTTCAATTATACTTTATATCAATTTTCTCATTTAGGTTATGGTTTAAAAGAAGGTAGAAATAAAATTAATTCATATCTTGTTGAAAATGCCATAAATGATGGTAAAATAATTAAAGGTGGTGATAACTCTAAGACTTATGAATTATCATCACCATGTTTACCACCAAATACAAAAGCCAAAAAGGTTACAGTTAAATTAGATGATAAATCTAAATATACAATTGATTTTATTGGTCCAAAAGTTCCAGCAGGTTCACAATGTAGATTTATTGCTGATAAAATTTTAAATAAAGATGCTACTTGTAATGAAAAACCATGTTCATTTAATGGTGTTCATCAGCCATCATTAGTTAGAACTTTTAAAGAAACTAATGATTTATATATCTTTTCATATTTTTATGATAGAACACGTCCATTAGGTATGCCATTATCATTTACTTTGAATGAATTATTAGATTTATCAAAATTAGTGTGTAACGGTCAAGAAACTTGGGAAAGTGTTTTCTCAGGTATTGATGGATCATTATCAAAATTAGAAGATGATCCATTGTTTTGTTTAGATTTATCATTCCAAGTTTCTCTTTTACATACAGGTTATGATATTCCATTACATAGAGAATTAAAAACAGCAAAGACAATTGATAATAATGAACTTGGTTGGTGTTTAGGTGCTTCTTTACATTTATTAGATGGTGGTAATTGGAAATGTAACATTTCAAACTTAGACTAATAAAACAATATAATATAATATAATATAATAATAATTTTTGTATTACTGTTTTATATCCGGGTCAACAAGCACGTGATTTTAGGTTTATTAAATTTTTCTTAAACGATAAAGAAACCACAGTGATAAATAATATCAAGTATATTTTAAAGGTGTAATTACCATTTATATTAATATTTAACAATTTATATTTTATCTTGAATCATTTAGTAATTTTTTTTTAGCAATTTTGTTTTCTATATCATTGTTGAAAAATTGAAAAAACAATTCATAGAGAAAAAGGTTTGACTGTAAGTAAACTCAACAAAATTTTTTAACTTTTGCAAAATTAATTACTATCAACTATACTTCTTTAAGAAATGGATGGTTCATCATCAGATTTAGATACTCATAATAGTGTTTCTTCAAATACGTCGTCAAATACTTTAAATACTAGTAAAAATATGCTATCATTAAATTCATTATCTGGATCAACGTCATATACAAATAATGAAAATATTAATCCATATAAACAAAGACAACATGAAATTGTCTTTGATGAATTAGAAACAACAAAATTATTAGCACGTAATGGTTTTCGTAAAAATTCAACTCCATCATTTAATATTAATAATAATAATAATGAAAATGTTATTATTGATGATAATGGTAATAATGATGATTTGAAAAATGCAAAAGATATGATAAGAAAATTATCTTCAAATACAATTGATAATGATATAACAAATAATTTAAAAAATCAAAGAAATAATAATAATAACGGTAACAACAATTTAAATGATAACAAATTAAAAGCAAGTAAAAGTCATTATGATTTCGTTTCAACTGCTTATGGTGTTAAAATGTTAAGTAAAGATCTTTCAAATACAAGAATTAATTTAGATGTCGAAAATTTAATCTTAGTAACAAAATTAAATGATATTTCATTAATTTATTTAACGAGAGAATTAGTTGAATGGTTATTAAGGACTCATCCACATATAACTGTTTATGTTCAAGATGTCTTTGAAGATTCTGAACAATTTGCTGCAAAAGAACTTTGTTCTGATTCACAATGTAATCTTTCAAGAATTAAATATTGGAATAAAAAATTTATTGATAATAATGATGTCTTCTTCGATCTTTGTTTAACTTTAGGTGGTGATGGTACAGTTTTATTTGTTTCATCTTTATTTCAAAATCATGTACCACCAACAATTTCATTCGCATTGGGTTCATTAGGTTTTTTAACAAATTTTAATTTTGAAAATTTTAAAGAAGAATTACCATTAATGTTAAATCATAAAGTTAAAACAAATTTAAGAATGAGATTAGAATGTAAAATTTATCGTAGACATGATCCAGAAATTGATGAAAAGACAGGTAAAAAAGTTTGTTTAGTCGAATATATTGGTGAACATCATATTTTAAATGAAATTACTATTGATAGAGGTCCAAGTCCATTTATTTCAATGTTGGAATTATATGGTGATGGATCTTTATTGACCGTAGCACAAGCTGATGGTTTAATTGTTGCTACACCAACTGGTTCAACAGCTTATTCATTAAGTGCAGGTGGTTCATTAGTTTATCCATCTGTTAATGCAATTTCTGTAACCCCAATTTGTCCACATACTTTAAGTTTTAGACCAATTATTTTACCTGAAAATATGCATTTAAAAGTTAGAGTTTCACCAAAGGCAAGAAATAGTGCGTGGGTTGCCTTTGATGGGAAATCAAGAATTGAATTACAAAGAGGTGATTTTGTAACAATCTCGTCAAGTCCATATATTTTCCCAACTGTTGAAGCATCGTCAACAGAATTTATTGATAGTATTAGTAGAACATTAAATTGGAATTTAAGAGAGCAACAAAAATCTTTTACTCATATGTTATCAACTAAAAATAAAAAGAAATTTGCAACAGCAATTAAAGATAATAAATATGTTAATAGTGATGATGAATACATTGAAAAAAAGATGAATTCTTCTTCATCAAATTTTAAATTAACTGATTCATCGGATTCGGATCATGATAATGTTGAAAATAATAATAATATTAGTACTAGTACTAGTAATAATAATTCAAATCATCAA
>JAMSGN010000233.1:0-24887 GCA_030462905.1 Jamesozyma gamospora
TTGAAGAAATTAATCATTTCATTAAAAGCATATCTGTTATATTAAATCAAAATTTATCAATTTTAGGAATTAATTGTGTTCAATTTAACTATTCTACCGTAATTATTGAAAAAATGTATAAACTATTTTCAAATTTTCTACTTATCCTTTATCCAAATAGTGGTGAGCAATATGATACTGTAAATTTAGTGATAACTCAACATATACATGACATAATCTGATGATAAAGGTTATTGAATCAGGTGTAAAAATTGTTTGAGGTTGTTGTAGAATCACACCAAAGATATTAAAGAAATTTCAATTGTAGTTTTCATGAAATATCTAAGACAAAATTAATTTTGGCACAAATTATTTCCAACTATATTAAAAGAATCGATTTATTATTGAATGCTATACAAACGTGTTTGATCAAACTATTTTTTTGCATTTCTTTTTGGTCTTCATTATTTTTTTAAGTGTTCTCTCTAATTAAGAGAATGTACTATGATATCTATGAAAAAAATTTAATGCAAATTTACTCAACAAAAAATTGATATGTTGAAAATTTAACTCTTTTGAATTTTTTTTTTTTTAGATTCATAATTGGTAATTTCACTTAGATATAAATAGAAAAATAATTTAAACTTTTAAAAAGGTCAACTCGAAGTATGATTTTGTGCATGCTTAAATTACTGAAGGACTGGATTAAGAATTTGTTTTATTGAAACTTTCCTTTTTTTATTAAATGGATTATAGTTTTTGGGATTCTCATCAATCATTTTTGTTTAATTGTTTATTAATTTAAACTATTATCTTTATTTTGTATCAAAAAAGAATCGAATTAGATTTCTTGACATTGCAAAGAAAAATAATGAGAGGATTTGTTTCCTTAAAAGTGTACTTCAGCAAATAAGTTTAATGTAAACTTTTGAAATTTTTATTCTTATTCATAAGATTTTAAGAATTAAAATATATCTTGATAATATTACTTAAAAAAACAATTGTATTATCGTCTGTCGAAAGTGGTAATTTTACATTTATATCTAGAATGTCATGTGCTACTTTACATAAAAAGCTGTAATGTACAAATACATCCATGAGTTTATTCATTAAATAAAAACGATTAACTTCAAAAAAAAATAAAATTACAAAGCTTCTGTAAAAGTTTTCTTATCTAGGATATGAAAATCATATCATACAAAGTAAGTAATGGTTCTTAAAATTTTTAAAAAAACTTTTATGTATCAACTTTCGTGTTGTAGTATATTTTATATTACTTGGTTATGATGTCTCGGTTAGACTTAAATTCTAAACTCTAGTTTCCAAAATATCATGGTAACCTGGTACTTATGAGAGAAACGTCATTAAAATGAACGTCAGAATAACAGAAGGTTTAAGGACAATCAGTGGTGCTTAAAAAAGTAAAAGTCAAAGACACAAATTGGTAAACTAATTCTTAAATATCTTACTAGATTTTTTCTCAAGGCTGAAGATAATTGTTGGCAAGACCTTCTTTAGTATCCAAAAGGTCTCTACCAATCCCTTTCAAATAAGTATCTCTGGACAATGCAAAAAATTCCTTTGTCACATTTTTACTCATGAGCCTATGCCGTGATGTATAATAATACACATTTTCTTTGTCTTCATCATTTTCTGTTAGTTTAACCCAAAATATAACAGGTTGCGACATGTAATCCAAAAACTCGATGGAAGATATTGCTTTACCTATTGGATTTATTGTCATAATATCTAAAAACATACCGTATATATTGGATCTATTTACATCATCAAACCCAATGAACATCATAGGGACGTTCCAAAAAAAGCTGTTATTGAAGATAATTCTAAGGCCAGTCCCTGACATAAACTCAAAAAGTTTGAAGAGGACAGGGTCCACTTCCCTATATTTTGGTTCTTTAATGTATATATTACGTCCGTAATATGATTGGTCTGTGAGAGCTTGTTTTAGTTTACTAGCGTCGTTATCCAAATATTCGTCCTTCCTTAAAATTGCAAGGTAAGAAAAAAAATATTATAGTTTGACTGATTGCCTCTTACAATAATGGTTGGATAATTATGATTACCTTTTGGTATCTCGCATGGATATTTTTTAGTTCTTTTAAGATCCTGTGATAGCTCCTCTTTGAAGGCCCTTATATCTTCACAATAGTCTATCAACAAAGGATGTGTTGATAATGTCAATGACATTTGCAAACCATACTTATCAGCATCATCCCTCTGTTGTAAGAGATTAGAAAGTTTTGAGATTAGACTGTGCATCTCAAAACTTTTATTTTGGCAATAGCTTTATTGTTCTTGCTGCCATTTTCTTTATATCTTAGTATTTCAGACAGTAAATTGAAAGGGGAAAAATAATCTTTGATATACTAGAGTTATTTATATAACATAAATAGGTTAGAGAAACCGTTTATTTTATAAAAATAATATATATTTTTTTTTAGATACTTTCATTTTTTGACTTATTCGATTTAAAAAGTTGTATAATAATTTTATAAAAAACATAAAGATAATAATATAAATTAATATATGTAACTATAAAAAAAACTAAAAAAAATTACATTCAAATTAAATACACAATAAAATTAAACATTGAGTACTTTTTCATTTTTCAAATTTTGAATTTTTGTTAAAGCGTTAATTAAATCATTGATTAAATCATCAGCACTTTCACAACCAACGGAGACTCTAATTAAACATGGATCAATCTTTGTATCACTCATTGCTCTCCATTCAACTAAGGATTCAACACCACCTAAAGAAGTTGCATGTTGAAAATATTTTAAATATTTAGTAAAAACTTTACATTGTTCAACAGTCTTCAAAGTAATTGCAAAGACTGGACTATGACCTCCAACTAATTGTTTTTGAACAAAGACTTCATTTTGTAAAGAAGAATGGTAAATATTATTCAACACCAAACTGAATTCATTTTTGTGTTCAACCAAATGTTTAACAATTTTAGATACATTTTCTGTTTGTTTTCTTATTCTCATATCATATGTTCTTAAGGAACGTAATAACAAAAAACTTTCTAAATTACCAATATTTGTACCAAGGTGGATACGATCTTCTATTAATTCTTTTGCTTGTCCTTCAGTCTTAACAACAAGAACACCAGCAAGTAAATCAGAATGACCACCAAAATATTTTGTAGCTGAATGTAAAATAATATCAGCACCAAAATCCCAAACATTTTGAAGAGGTGGTGGAGCCAAAGTAGAATCTATGGAGAGAATAGCACCTTTTGCATGTACTCGATCAGCTATCGATTTAATATCACAGACTGTACCATATGGGTTCAATGGAGTTTCGATATGAACAATATCACCTTTTTGAGCAAATTTTTCAATATCACTTAGTGGATGTTGTTTTAAACCATAGTTCCTAGTAATAAGATCTGCAATAGCATGAACACCAAAGTAACCACCATCCATGAAAAATCTTTTTGGATTGTAATGACACATTAACGCATGGAAAGCAGAACATCCTGAGTTATAAATTACAACATGTCCATCCAATATAGAGGACATGACACGTTGGACCCTTGAACTGTTTGGGTGGGTTTCCCTTGAATATACTGGAAATTCTTCGACTGAATCTAAAAAATCAGGGATATCAGCAGCAGGAACTAAATTATCATTATCATATCTAAATGTGGTTGCAACATTTATAGGAGGAGCAACATCAGGGACCCGATTTAATACATCATCGGCATGTATAGCGGCAGTAGATAAATTAGTCATAGTTTGGTATCTTAGTATATAATGTTTTTTTTTCCTTTAAAAAGGGAATTTTGAATTATCTCATAAAATAATAAAGAAATAGAATACCTTTATATATGTTTGCAATTTAAGATTGTTCTTGGGTTATGAAATTACATTCAGTTTTACATAACGCATATAATATTGCTATATCTCGCTTGTTTTTACCTAAACCGAAATTTTTGGAAACAGAACCCGAGGGTTATTAATATGGGAAAAAAGTGTAATTGAAAAACCATTTTGATTAATACTAAACGGGTTTTTCTTTTTGGAATGGTTTTATGCTTCAAAAAAGCATCAAATTCATTTTCCAATCATTACAAACTGAGTACCAATTATCATTTAAACTTCCAATTTCTCTACGTTTCCAAACTTCGTACATTATTTGTCTGGGTCCCCAATAAGAGCCCATACCATTTTCAGCAAACTTGGCAGCCCATTCTTTAAATTCTTGTTGTATTTCAAAGGAATTGCAAGCACACCCAGCGATAAATCCTTGCCAAATTATTGGAAGAACCTTGATTTTCTTTTGTTCAGATAAAATATTAATTGATTGTAAATGGTAAAGCACTTTTTTAACATATTTTTGCAAAAGATCATAACTTTGTTTTTTAATCATGGTAAAATAATAAATTATCAATCCAAAATAAAAACTCATGGTATGATGATAAACAGCTTCGGTAGTATCATTTATAAACGAATTTGAATCGTTTGTTTTGAAAAAATTCCATTCAGATTTCCAATTAAATAATTTTTCTTCAAAATTTAATAATAATTTAGTAAAATCTCCAGATGTGTTCATTTTCTTAGTGTTATCATTTAGTATAAATCTTAATATATTGACACAATCTACAAATAAATAAATTATTGAATTTGGTAATCCATAAAAAGCATCGATTCCAAGAAAATCACCTTCTAACGGTTTGCCTTCAGAGAAATAATAACTATCTGCTACAAACGTGTTAAACCTAGGAATAGAATCCTTATTAAGTCTTTCATGACTAGAATTAGATATGATTTCATCTTCTGAATGAACGTATTTTATTTTTATTTTACCATCTTCTTTACAAATAGATTCCTTAAAAGATCCATCAAAATTTCGAAAAATTTTTGTATTATTTTTGCATGATTCTAAAAAAATTTGATTTGATGATTCATTTGAATGTTCAATTTTATCTAAACATGTACTATCGTCAATTAATTTAAAAAATGAAAATATCCTATGTAAATTTTTAGCTTTTTCTGATAACTTTGGTCTTTTTTCCATTCTTGAATAAATAAAGGTTTGACACATTTTTAAATAACGTTTACAATCAGTCATAGTACCCCATACAATATCTATAGAACTCATTGCTAAAATTGCTACTAATACATCTTTATATTTTTCTTTCAATATTGTATTTTGAATACATAAATTTAAAAAAAATGATGCTTGTTGTTTAAACTTTATACCCAAGTTTAAAAAATAATTTTGAGCATTAGAATGTTTAGGAAGTGTATTAATTAGATTAAAACAAGAAACAGCTAGTATACCATTGAATAGAGAATTACGAGAATTTGAAGTATGTCCTAAAGAGACTAAATCTCCTAAAGCACTAATTGCTCTAGGAAAAAAAATTGTTTTCCATGGATTTTTTGATACTGTAACAACTAACATTAAATCAGCAACATTGTTAATATAATGATCTAATAAAAATCTTGTTGTACTAGAAACCAAACACTCAGACCTTAATATATTAGTTGAAAGATTGGATTGTTTCAACATTTCTATAATGCTTTCACTTGGTAAAGCTGAAGGTAACATTTCAACGGCATTTTTTGGAACATAAAAATCATTCTCATTAGAATTTATTAAATTTTTATGTTCACTTTCATTCTTTGAATTATTAATTTTTTCATTTAAATTTACAATTTTTCTTTCAAAATCGGAATTTTGTTGATTAAATAATGATTTAAGAGCTGACTCTATAAAATCATCACTTATATTTTCTGTGATAAGATTTTGAAAAGATACGTTAGCGTTATTATTATTTGTTTGTTTGTTTGTAATATCAAAATTGTTTAACATTTGATCTTGTCTTAGTTCATCGTTTCCTTTGAAATTAACAGGTAACCCTTGACATGCAAAGGCAGATATCAATACATCATCTTTTAATTCTTCTGAAATATTATCAAAATTTATAAAATCCCAATTATTGACATCATTCTGAGAAAAAACGTCGGATATTGAATTGTTCAAATGATCTATATCATTAAAAGTTTGATGTTCTATAGTCACATTATTATTAATAATTTTACCATCTGGTTTTGTATTTTCTATCGTTTTCATTTGGTTTTGAAAATCTTGTAAATTTGAATTTATCAACTTAGGATCAATTTTAAAGACCCCAAAATGTTCTAAAGTCCATATCTTGTTATTATTTATATATTCAGATGGAGGTGAATCTATCATTTCTAATAATTCATCTACATTTCCAATATTAGCCATATTATCATTATTATTTTTAAAATATTTAATTAACCTTCTTTGATTCTTACCATTTATATTTTCATTTATATTAGAACCATTCAAATCAGTATCTTTTGGTTTTTCCTTATTTGAGATTAAATTTCCATAAATGTCGAATTTTGTTAAATCATACCAGAGAAGTCTAATTCCATAACCAGAACAATTCAAATTAGCTTTCTTACAACGAAAACAGTAAGGATGATTTTGATCACATTTTATCTTACGTGATCTACATGTCCAACATCCTGTAAAAGTTTTTTTATCTTTTATTATTTTTGTCATCTTTTTTTTTTCTGTTTTGATTTGGTTCATTTACAGATACATTGTAATAGTCATACTTCAAATTTATTTGAAAAGATGTATTAAATCGCTTTTTTTTTATCAAGTATTTGTGAGATTAATCAAGAAATACAAAGTTAAATCATATATAAAAGTCAGATATGAATTTTAAGTGGCATTGTGTATAATATATATATCTTAAGAGAATAAGAGATGAGTACACAAAAATTTTTAATGCCTTAGAAAAAAAAAAAAAACATTCATTACAAATTTTATTTTTGCCACGACCTATATTAATGAAAGGAATCACTTCAAGAGAAACCTGAATATTGGGTGAATTAGTAACGAATAAATTAAGGCTCAATTGTTGAAGAATATACCGTTTGTCTTAGCTTCTGAAAATTTTATGATAATGTCTTCATGAGGAGAATTTCAAGATTTGATCAGATGTCATGTACGCACTATAACTGATTTTTAATAAAGGGCATGGAACGATATGGACACGTTAAAAATGATCACATATTGAAACCAAATTTCTCAAATATATTTGATAGTGTTATTATTGAGTTTATACTTTGCTATTTTACAGAAAATTAAATAGGAAGGAGTTGCCGAGGTTTTCAATTATAGTTTCCCTTTCAAGAAAAAAAAAGACAGAAATAAAATTCTTTCACTATTAAAAGTAAAGAAATTACCAGATGGAAAAAATTCTTAATAGATAAGCCATACAAAGCATGCAATCTATTACGAATGACCAATAATGCAATATTTTTTGTTCCTTTTTTTGACGGTTCCACTTGTTGTAAGAATAAAAGTTGAAATTAGACAAAATATTATTCTTTTGGAAAAAAAATTGTAGTACTTAAATGAGTCTGTATGACCATTAATTAGAATATTTCATGCTTGTGTTTATTAAATTTTTATTATTTTAACTCAAAACCCAATAATAAAAATTTACTTCCAAAATTTAAAGTATTTATCTTTGACAATGAGTATTATTAATTATTATTTGACACATTATAAAAATACATTTTTTGTTGATATTTTAGAATTATTTAAAATTATTACCATTTATGAACCATTACCAAATCTTGAGAATTGTAACCGAAGAGATTTGTATTCTGAAAAAATTTCACAACAAGATGAAGAATCATCTCAAAGTTATTGTAATGAATTAAAACAAGAAATTATTATTAAACCTGAAACTGTTGATCCATATCTTGTTACTTTTGATTATGATAAAGACTTATCAAATCCTCTAAATTGGTCGGTTTTTAAGAAAACATTTATGATGATACAATTAATGTTTTTAAGTTTTATAACTTATATGGGTTCATCAATTTTCACACCAGGTCAAAATGATATTAAAGATTATTTTAAAGTCGGACATGTTACCGTCACATTAAATTTATCATTATATGCTTTGGGGTATGGTATTGGTCCCATAATCTTTTCACCATTATCTGAAGTGGCTAAGATTGGAAGACAACAAATTTATATTATTACATTTTTCATTTTTTTCTTATTTCAAATTGGTTGTGCAATGGTTAATAATATTGGTGGATTAATTGTATTAAGATTTTTATCTGGTATTGTTTGTTCACCTTCTTTAGCTACAGGTGGTGCTACAGTGGCAGATATGATTAGCATACAACATTTATCAATATGTCTTTCAACATGGGATATGGGTGCCACATGTGCACCAATAATTGCACCCTTAATTGGTGCCGCAATGTTAGTTGCTAAAGATTGGAGATGGATCTTTTGGTTTATGACAATTGTTAGTGGATTTCTTTTAATTATCTTAATTTTTTTCTTTCCAGAGACTTCACATGATAATATTCTTTCACGTAAAGCTAAGAGATTAAGAAAACAAACTGGTAATAACAAATTTTATACGTTACAAGAATTAAGTGACTCAAAATTGACCACAAAAGAAATTTTAATAACAACATTTTATAGACCATGGGAAATTATAATTAAAGAACCAATTGTCTTGTCATTTGATATTTATTTAGCTGTTTCATATGGATCATTTTATTTATTTTTTGAAGCATTCCCATTGGTTTTCACAAATATTTGGAATTTTACCATAATTGAAAATGGACTTTCTTTTATGGGATTTGCTGTTGGTACTATAATTTCATATCCATTATTATACATTTTTTTGAAAAAAATTGTTAATCCAAAGATTAAAGATAATTCAATAACCCCTGAAACTTTTCTAATCTTAGCCATTTGGGTTGGTTGGTTCTTACCATTATCATTATTTTTATTTGGTTGGGGTTCAGGAGTTCATTGGATTATACCAATCATATCAGAAATTTTTTTCCAATTATCCTTATGGAGTTTAATTCAAGTAACTTATTCATATTTAGCATCATGTTATCCAAATTATATAGCATCAGTATTTGCAGGAAATGGATTATTTAGATCTATTTTTGCTTGTGCTTTCCCATTATTTGGTGTTTTAATGTTTGAGAGAACAGGTAGTGAAAAATATCCAGTTGGTTGGGGATCATCAATAATTGGATTTTTCACAGTTGGTTTATCTTTTATACCATTCGTTTTATATAAATTTGGTCCATATTTACGATCAAAATCAAGATTTAAATAAATTAAATAAGATCTTATTTTCAAGAAAATTATGTAAGTTTATACTTCTTGACCTTTCAACTATATGATATACAACATTTTCTCCTTTCAAACAATGAAATTTGACTAAAAAAATTTTGTCACTATTCAATGATCATTTCTTCGCTTTTAAGTTTCATCAAATCAAAAACAAACTTCGTTTAGTTGACAAATTTTGTCCTGTTTTTCTATCCGGGAAAAAACTATATAAAGTGGCAATAAAATTCAACTACTGCCAAAAATTTCCACAACTTAAGAACATTGGTATCATCCATAACAAAGAGTCGATATATACTTGCAATGTTTAAGTTATTGTCCAGTGAAAAAAAGTCATTTTTTTTATTGACTTTAAACACTCTTTGTTATGGATGATACCAAACGTCATCAAGAAACATATAGACCATTTTTGTTTTGTAATGTATTTCGAACCTCATATTAAGCGAGTTAAGTCTCATCCAATGACTGAAATCATATATGTTTGGAATTGTTTTATCTTTCATTTTTATCATTAAGTAGTTCATAAATTCACGGTTGTGATACATACCAAACAACATGATCAGGTGCATATGCCGATTGACAATACACTCTGCAAATTTTCTAGGTCGTCCAAAACCAGCATAAGAACTTCTTTTTTCTTCATCTAAACTAGCCTTAAACACAAATTTTAAATCTTTATGTTCATCTAGTTCCAAACAATTTGACATATATTCAGGCTCTGAATTTGGTAGAAAATTAAATTCAATGTATCTTTCTCTACAATATTTTTTCATTTGATTTATAATAAAATTTCTATTGTAAGGAGTATTCCACATCTCATTATTTATCAGCTTAGCATTTTTTTTGCTAAAGAATACGAGAATATCTAATTGTTTGGTTTTCATATAAGTCCACATGTCATTATACTTTTTTATCATTACCATGTCGTTCTTAAAATAAAAATTCGAAAACAAATATCTTTTGGTTTTGATGTCATCCAATCTTTTGCAATACGGTTCGAAATATTTTTGGTAGCCTTTAAATAATAGATTCTTTATTTTTGATGCATACAATAAAACGGCAGGAAGCCCGTCATTTTTACAAATATCTTTGACTTCCTCAATAATGGAATCAGGTGCCACAATCATGATTAATTTCAGGCATTCTAGTCCAAATTTTTTCACAGAGACTCCACCATTGTTTTCGACACAAACACAACCCTCATTAATTTCACCCATGCAATATCTGCATGAATTATTAACATTGGTAGTTGGAAAGTCGAAATAATGTTCCGTTAATCCTTAAAAATATAAATATTTAATGAATTTTTCTTCAACCCCAATGTAATGGAAAATACTTTTGGATGATTTAAATTCTTTTTCAAGTGTTTCTTTCATTGAACTAATCTTTTTTTTAGTTTTTTTGTTACATAAATTGATTGGTTCAATGTTTCTGTCTCTGGGCCTTTTATTTGAAAGCATCGATCTATTGATAAAACAATAACTTTCCAAGTTTTTCAAATTTGATCATAATTATTCTAAAGAAATTTTCTTTCCTCAAAAATATCATGGAATTCATTTTTATGATATTTATATGATCAATTTTGAAAAGGCTTGAAAATTTATTGTAATATCTGGAAAAAACTAAATATTAGGATCTTGTTTTACATGATTCTGTAATTCAAAGTTATTTAATATATAGACTTCTTTATTCATATAATATTTATTTAGTTTAAAATATACAATTTTTTAGAAAAATATTAAAAATGTATTGCAAAATATTTTAAATTTCAACTATATTTATTTAATTATATAAATTTCTTTTAGAAAAAATATTTATATATTTATTTAAATATACGAAAGTTTTAATCATAAAGTCACTGAAACTTCCCAAGATTCACCTAATAATTTAATTAAACAATTAACTAAAAATGAATCATGTTTCATTATTCTTGTCATACAATAGATAATAAAAATTAATCTTAACGAATAAATATCACTTTTCACATCAGTTAAATTTAATAAATGTAAAATTAAACAAGTTAAAAGGATTAAAGATAAAATTAATTTATTTGAAAATTTTAAAACGTGAGTAATATGATATAATTCAATTTCTTCATCTTGTAATTCTAAATCATTATTATTATTTGATTTGAAAAATTCTGGATTTTCAATATAATAATATAATAAAAAAATTATGAAACAAGTTATAAAGAAAGAACCCAAAAAATTTGCAAAACTAAAGAAACAACCAAAGAATTCATAACCTTGTTTAAACTTTTTTGCATCTTTACAAAAATTTGAAATGGTGAAAATATTAATTAACATTGAAGTAAAAGTTTCAAAAATGATAGAAAAAATTACAGTTAATTTGAAAGGGATAGATTTATTATTTGAATAAAATAACGACATGGCAGCTAAAGGAATTCTATAAAGGTTAAAAGAGTGATATGAGAATCTATTGGGATTCTTTACCACAACTGGTGGTGGACGAGTAGCATAAAGGATGGTTGAAATTAAAATAGCTAACGATGCAGTTCTAAAGAGACTAGACTTAATAATTGAAGTCATTACGATGAAGATTTATGTTTATTTATAAGTGAGGATTATAAGTTTATAGTGTCAAGTTTTTTTTAATCCCTATAAATTTGTTGCAACATGGAAAATCGTTACCGAGAGAATTAAAATAAACAAAGTTCAACTTTCTACGAAAACAGTTAAATAATTGAAAGATGAAAAGTTGTTATAAGAATTGTTGATAATCTTATTGATAGTGTGGAATATATTTTAGTGGTCATGCCAAACGTCGAGACAAGATTGAAAATAGAAAATTACACAGTTTCACTGTTTACAAATACAAGAGATCAAGTAATCACGTTATTTGCTACTAATCAAATCATTTAAATTAAGTAAATGTATATCAACAATCATTATGTCTTTGTTTTAATGGTTGTGTTTTAAATTTTTGCTGTTTCGCTTTACAAGAAAACCAAAATTTTAACTTATAAAATTCTAATCATATAAGATTTATCATTGAAAAAAACTCTATTTCCAAAGATAAATGTTTAGAGATGTTAAGAGTGGCTCAGTTAGATTCAAATCTTCTTGATAATGAATTATATTTAACTTTTTGGAATGATTTAACTCAAAATTTAAAATTAGATTCAACTAGTTTTAAAAATGAATTGAAATTAATTTCTGATACTTTAGTATTTTATTTTTCAACAATTTTTATCAAGAATAAACTTAATAATATTACTACTTATGGTTCAAAATTAAGTGGGATATCATATAATTGTTCAAAGAAAAATTTATATATTATAACAATTTTAATTAATTATTTAAATAAAAAATTATCACATTTTTTATTTTCAACAAATTATAATCTTAATAAATTTAATTTATTAAAATTATATAAATGGGTTTCAATCTTCTATAAAATTTTTGATTTAATTATTTTTGGTAAATTTATTTCAAATGTTAATAATAAGAATCCATCCTTATTACATAAATTTTTTAAAATTTCAATTTTATCAAATAATAATAATAACAGTAATTTTTATCAAGATTCAATATTATCAAATATTGAATTTCAAAATAAACAATTACTTTGGAATTCAATTTTAGAATTATTTAATATTATTATTTTACCAAATAGTTATCTTTTATTATCAATAACAGGTTTTAAAGATAAATTTATTAAAAAAACATTAAAAGAACCAAATAAAAATGAAATTAATTGTTCTCTATGTCATGAATTCCCAACAAATCCATACAAGATTTCATGTTGCAATTCAATTTATTGTTACATTTGTGTTATTAAGATTTTAGAATGGAAACATTGTGAAAATTGTGAAACAACAAAAAATTTAACTGCTAAATCAATTTATAATTAATTTAATTTAGCAGTTAATTGTTAATTACTAGTCACTAGAACCCTAATTCCAACATCCCAAACCCTACTTTTCAAGAAACTATTTTCTGAAAAATAAATCTTGAAAAAAAAATTATCAACTATTAAGATCTATTTAAATAAATAAATTTATAAGAAAATTACTTTTAATAGGATCTTTATTTGATTTTAAATTTTAATTTTAATTGAATTTGCATTTACTACTTTGATTTTCTTTCGTTTCGTTTCATTTTCTTTGGTATTCATGTTACTTAATAATGTTTATGTAAGAAAAACATTACAAGAAAAAAATTATAAACAAATATCAAATATATTGAAAAAAAATTATAGAATTTATCATAATGATAATTATTATACTAATAAAGATCTTAAGCTTACAAACTTATCTCAACAATTAGAAATAATTATTTCCAAGAATAAACCGTTAACAATTGATGAAAAAAATATCTTTAGAAATTATTGGAATGAATCATTTAAATCTTTAAAATCTGAAAAAAAAAATGAAAAATTCTTTAAACCTTTACTTTCAAAGACAAATCTTTCATCATTTTCAAAATTTATTTTAAATTTTAAAGATGATACTTCAATTATAAGAGGTCTTTATCGTAGAGAAATTTTAAATCATTGTAATGATATATCATTTTGTACTAGTTTCATTAATCTTCTATCATCAAATAATAATAATAATAAATTTATTACCAAAAATGAAATCTTTTATTGGTGTATTAATGATTCAATAAAATCTGGTGATATTTTAATGACTTTTGATTTATATCTTTATTATTATTCATTATATTCAAATGAAATCTTAGATAAAAATCTTTCATCAAAATTAATTTCATTAATTTCATTTCAAAATCCAAAATTTAATCATTTATATTTACAAAAATTTTTATATTTATCTGATTTATTTAAATTTAAAGATGAAACTTTATTCTTAACTAAATTTCAATTACTTATGCTTTGTAATATTGCATTATCAATATCAAATAATACAATTTTATCTAAAAAAATTTTAAAACAAATTATGAATAATAAATATTTACCAAATGATAAATTAAGAAATGATCAATTAACTGTAGCATATCATTTAATTGATAAAGATTATGAAATTGAAAATCCTGCTGGTATCTTTTTAACTTGGACAAAGATTAAAAATCATTATAAAAATTTATCATTACATGATCCAAGAATAATTTATAAAATTTTTAAAATTTCAAATCAAAATAAAAGATATAGAATTATTTGTAAAGAAATAATAAATAAACTTGGTCCAAAAGAATATTGTAATAATCCTTTAATTTTACCAAATATTATTAATTATATAACTAATATTAATTCTTTAAAGACTGCAAAAATTTTAATTAATGATATTAAACTTTTCACTTCATTAGATAATCAACAAATTCTTTGGAATAGTAAAAGATATTTATCTGCTTTATTAAGAATGCAATTAAAATTTAAAGATTTCGAAAGTTCAGATCAAATTATTAAAAGAATTAATGAAATCTTTGGTAAATTATCATCATCAGATTATCAATCAATTGGTATTAGATTAATTGAAACTGAACAAATTGATAGTATTAAATCTGCGATAAAACTTTTAGATAGTTTAAAAAATAATGAATCATTTCAATTTTATTCAACTTTAATAAATAAATTAATTGATTGGGATATTGCAAAGAAAAAAATTTTTAAAAATGGTTCATTTTTATTAATTAATGAATTATTAATAAAAGCTCATAGAAAGGATCCTGATCATTTAAATTCTTTTTGGAAAACAATTTCTGCTTTATATATGAAACATTTAGTTAGTTATCAAAGAAAAGTTAATGAAATGAATCAATTAAAGAAAGAAAACAATGATAATAATGTTATAATGAAAAATTTACGTTTAGATTCAAGTAATTTAGATTTAGCTAAATTTTTATTTATAAAATCAATTAAAGAAAATAATAAAAATAAACATTTTAATGAAACTAATACAAACCCATTTTCAGTTTCAAATCCAGATAAAATTTTTTTAAAAATTGAAAAATCAAATCAATTAGTAATTATAAGAACAATAGCAACAAATGCATTACATTTTAAAAGAAAAGATATATTTATTTGGTGTTGTTCAGTAATGTATAAACAAGGTTTATTAGTTGAAGAATTACTTACTGATTGGAATATAACATTAAAACATCAATTTAGAAGAACAGATTTTGATAATATTCAAAATATTGATACTCTTATAAGTAAACATGGTATTAAATTTTTACCAAAAACTCTTAAATAGTTATAAACTTGTATATACGTCTTTAATGAAACCTGAAAAAAAAAAAATAAATAAATAAATAAATAAAAAAAACTATTATATTTATATTTTGAATCTACAAACTATTTAATATTTTATTTAAAAACTTTTAATTCAACAAAATCATTATGGTCGGTTGAATTAGTGACATTAATTTCATTGACAATTAAATCCTCAATTATCTTTCTTTGCGTATTATTTAATACGGATTTTAGTGATTTCTTAAAAATGTCTGGATTAATATTTGCAAGTTCACCAATTTTACTATTTAAAGTGTTATCCTTTTCAAAGAAATCTTTGTTTTTCAAAATATATATCAAACATAATGATATACTATATTCTAATCTTTCAGGTTCCTTTAATGATAAATCCTTTGTAAAATCTTTAAAGATATCAAATATAACAACAAAATTTTGACAAGAATCTCCTGTTGATTCTTTGATTTCCAATAATTTTGGAATCACAATCTTAGAAGCAGATTTACAACTATTAAATTTGTTTGAATTTAATAAAATACTTTTTATACCATGAATAGCAACTGGATCCATATTGGATTCTTGTATCTTTGAAATTAAAATATTAATAAAAAAATTTACATCATCTTTAGAAAATCCCTCGAAACCATTTAATAATAAGACCAAAAAAGTTGACACAGAATTTTCAGAATCTAAATTTTCTTTAAGATTACTCTTAATAGAATCATAAAATATTTTTAAAAGATTTGAATGTTCTTCAGTTTTCACAAGACCTTGTGTAATAGATTTTAATAATGGAAGAATAATAGGAATTACAACTTCGTGCACTTCAGAAGAAAAAATTCTTCCAATAATAAACAAAATACATGCATAAAGATCAACTTTAAAAACATCATCAAAGTTGTTGATATTTATATCTAAAATTGATATTGCTCTTTTTAATAAACTTAATTGTTCTTTGGAAATACTTGAATTGTTTTCATTTTCTGTATCTATGGAATTAAATTTAATAAAAGGCAAAATATCAGATATAATTACCATTAACAATCTTAAAAGTTCATACAATTTATCGATATCTTTTAAAAAGTCAGTTTGATCAACATTTAAGTTTGTGTAACTATTTATAATATCATTAATAATCTCAATCACTAATTTTTTTTCTTTGATAGAACCAGTCGAGATTAATCTATCGAATATACTAACAATTTCTGGAAATATATCATTATTAAACAAAGGACTTAATAATATCTTACATTTCAAAATATTATGAAGTGTATGTAAAAGTTTAATTTTATTGCTAAAATTATCAATATTCTTAAGAATTTCTTCCAAGCATCTAGTAGATAACACAAACATTAAACTTTCCAAGTCTGTCTGGCTTAAAGACTGTAAAATATAATTTTCGTCAACTTCCAAAATAGTTGCTAAAACCTGTATAAAGGATACCCAAACTGGTTCATAAAGTTCAACTTGAGTACCGTTGGACTCTGGTACATCAACGTTCTCATCGTTTTGACTTAAATCTTGTCTTGTACTTTCATTATTTTCATACGTTAACATCAAATATTCTCTTAATGATAGAATCCAGAATGGAACTAAAATTGCCCAATATTGTTTGGTGAAATTGATCAACTCCTCATTTTTTGTCACTATCGACTTTTCAATAATTTTTGCCCATGAATTTAATACGGCCAACTCAATCTTTCTTTTAGCTCTTTTTGTAACAAGTTTCACATCACCAACTTTAATTGTGGGCAAATCACTATTAAAATTTTCCAATAACTTTATGAGAAGTTGAAAGACTCTAGAATTACTTGTTGACGGTACAATATTTGAATTTATTACTTCGGCACTCACATCAATGGCCAACGATATAACTGTAGGTGATGTACCTGTATGGAAAGCAGGCATTAACGCACTTATAATTTGAGCTTCTTGCTGCTCAAGAATAGAATGTTGAGGATCTTCTGGATCATGTAAACCACAAAATGATGAGATGACATTATTAAGAATAGTTAGTCCTAAAATATTTATGGATTCAATTTGTACTGTAGAAGCCTGGAATGATAACTTAATTAATTTTGAAATCATTGGAACTATAAGTTTTCTTGTCTTTTCATCTAACTCAGAGGTTAAACAAATATCTGATATCAGCGACAAAATAATGTTTTTAGTCCTCCATTGAACATCGTCAGTTAGCAATCCCTCATCCTCTAGATTTGTCAAAGTTACATCCTTTATGGCTGTTTGATCTTCATCTTCTATATCATTTTCTTTTATTTCTTTGACACCTTTCTTTTCCAGCAAAAAATCAACATTTTTGAAAAACTTACTAAGTAACTTTTCATTTGATATATTGAACATTTGATAAAGTTTTTCAAGACACATAATTGTTTCATTACTGTAACTTATGTATTCTTTAAAATAGTTTTTGATTTCTAAAGACATTGGGAAAAGTGCTAAAAATCTCCAACTCAAGTTTTCCATTTGTTTAAAAAACAGATGTCCCTTATTTAACTTAATTAACTGTTCCAAAAGTTGAAAACAGTTGAAAGAAACTTGAAAACTTGTTGAATAAGGTATTAATTCTTCGGTTTTAGTGAAGAAGGAGTTAGAATATGAAGAGCCAATTCCAATTAAAAAATTACTTTGAATAATCGATCTTGCTGCTTCAATAAATATAATATCATTTAGAATATTTTCTAGTTTAAATGATGCAATATTTTCATAAATCTTCAAACTTGACCACTGATTCGATATATTGCTTGAAGTTAAAGCCCCTAGTGTAACGTTTTTGAATGATTCAACTGTTGTACTATCCAACTCAGTGAATGAAGGACCGATTTTTTCAGTAAGAGTTCTAATAATAGCAATTATCATAGTATGAGAATTGTATTCCTTATTATAATTATAGCGAAGGGTAGAAGAACCGTATATTCCATAGGCAGGATTTAGTAAATAATTTTCAATTTCTGATAGAATTTTAGAAACAGTAGGAAGATTAATTACCAGATGTTTTTCTAATAAAATATATAGGGTTTTTAAAGACCAGGAATGTACCACTGGATGTGGATCGTTAACCAAAGTGAACAAAACGTTAAAAATTGTATCAAAATTCGAATAGTGTGTATTATACCTAAATATCGAGGCTAAGGTCAAAGCATTAAACATTCTTCCAAAGGGTTCATTATTATCTACTAAATTTTTAATCAAAATGTTTATTTGTTCACTAATAAATTCAGTTTTTTTATCTTCCTCTAAAGATCTTCTTACACCAGCACATATCATCCCAATTGTATCGGCTTTCAAATTAGTTATATATACATCATTAAAAAATTCAATCTTTTTTAATGAGTCAATTATCAATTTCCCAACAGATATATCCAAAGAAAGGTGTTTCTCTTCTATGATTTTTAAGGCATTATGGAATGCAACACATACATTTGCTGCAATTGCAACACTTCTTAATGGCAATGTAGCCTTTGAGAAAAGTGATAGATTCAAAGTCTCAATAATCGAATATTGAATCTTACTATTAAGATATGGGAAAACTGACGAAAACACTTCCATAGAGAAATCAATTAAAGATGTCGTAACTTTAGGCATATAACGAGTTCCATTAGCATATGATTTTGAACCAAATAACAATACTAATGAATCGTATGAAAGTACTGTAACAATTGGATTTACTACCTCATTTTCAAGTTCACTATACCAGTAATACTCATTTTTTGGCCAGATACCATTAATTTCTGAATTTGTTTTTTTGGAAGCGCAAATACTTAAATTAGATATTCCATATTGTTTAACTTTACTTGAAAGACCGTAAGCAAAACCATCATTTTGACGTAATAAAGTATCTACTTTTGTATCTACAACGTGATCCTTGTGAGATTCTTCTCTTGATACATTTTTTTTCTTTTTCGCAAAACTTAATAAAGATTTTGATTTTTCAATGAATAAATTTGGATCGGAAAAATTCTTCATTATTAAAATTAATAAAGAGCTATTGAAATCAGATCTAATATTACTTTCAATTTTTAAATAGATTTGAAGGATTCGATTTTCATTTTGTAATAAGGCATTATCTACTCTTTGGGATTTCAAATCTATGGAATGATTGAAATTTGAACATTTTGTCAATAAATATGATACTTGTTTGGCCATATCTTTATCAATATGTATGTTGCTTAAAAATGTCAATATACATGTCATTGCATGGCTTCTAATCTCTAAATTTTTACACAAATCATCTTCAGTTCTGTAGGCGAATGTATGAGTGAGTAACACTTTCCAAAATAAGAAAAGTTGAGATGTTTGTAATTTTAAAAAATGGCTGTCATTATAATTCATTAAACCGATTAATAAAATCCAACAAACTAAACCTTTAAAATATAAATCTCCTGTGGTCGATGTTGTATGTTTTTTAATAAATGTAGTGGCAAAGACTGTGATTCTCATTATTAAATCATAAGAAACGTAATCCTTATCAGCAAGATCTATTAGATTAGCAATGATGAAAGCGTGACCATGTAATTTTGCAAAAGAAAATTGTTCTTGTTCTTTTTCTTTAAAATTTTTAGAAAGTATATATAAACTTGATTCAATGACATCTGTTAATAATTCTGGACAATTTTTTAAAAACACCTTAAGTACTTTATTGGAATGAATTCTAATGATATAAGTTTCAGAAGTAGAAAATTCTATTAATTTTTGTTTTACTGATTGTGTGATATGATCATCTGTCATAAATGAAGATGATAAAATTTCTAATAATAACTCAGTTAATTCTAATTTTAATAAACAAAACCATTGATTAGTAGATGATTCATTAATATCAATTTTGAAAAGAATTTCATCTTCATTGGGGGAAGTTAATTTTTTCTTATCATTTTCTTGTTCTTGTTCTTGTTCTTCTGATTCTTGTGGTTCTTCTTCTTTTCTTAAACCCATTAAAGTGAAAAGGATTATATTTTTTGATGATTCTCCGATATAAGGCATGATAATTGAATGCATATATTTAAAGAATTTCAAATATCGTACCACTGTTCCAATTTTTTTCCCATTAATATTATTAGTTGCAAAAATTGTACTTAAAGATTTAATAATATGAAGGTATTTACAATCATTTAAGAAAAATTTATCAGCTGCATAATTTAAATTAATAAAATGAATAATAGATTCGAAACATCCAGTTTGAATATCTCTTGATTTTGCATTACAAAAAAAATTAACATAAAATTTTAATGTTTCATTTAATGACATAATTTTTTTAACATAATAATAATTGAATAAAATTTCTGCTAATGATTTTGCAGCATATATACGTGTCTCATCATTAGTAAATCCATATATACCTAACTCGGATTCACAAAATTTTGTGTAAAGTGATGTTGAAATGGTTTCTTGATGTTCTTTAATAAAAATTTCTTCCTTTAGGATAAAAGTCCATGATTCAATTAAAGTTGAAATAAAATCTAATGGAAATTCTTGAATATTATTTGAAATTTCATCAAAGATTAATTTTGATAATTTTGTAAATTTTGTTCTATAATTTGAATCTAAAATTGATTGATGATTTTTTTCATAATTTGAATTTCTTAATATTGAATTGAAAAGTCTTAATAAAGATACCATAAAAGTTGCATGTTTATATTTATTTTTCTCTAAATTTTTTTTCAAATTTTTAAAAATGGAGGCAAATATTAATGGAACTAATGAAATTATATCATTAGCAAAAATTTCAAATAATTGAATTAATGAAGTTGTTGATAAATCTTTAATAAAACTATAAGTATAAGTTTTCTTTATAGTAGGTTTTTTCTTATTTTTAATATTTTCATTATCATTATCAAGAATGAATTCTTCAGATAAAATTTTTGAATAAAATTCTGATAAATCAAAAATTAATCCTGGATAATCGTTATTTAATTTTAATAATAATAAAGAATTTAATTGAGAAATTTTTAATGAAATATAATGAGATTCTAAATCCGAAGTATCTTCTAAAGTTGTTAAATTTTGAATAAAATCTATTAAATCATCATAAACATCTTTTAAATCTTTAATATTTTTTTCATCTTGATAAAAATTTATATCTGTTATTGAAGAAATTTTTTCAAAATTTGTTGTAACCCAAGATAATAAATCATGACGTTTATTAGTTGAAGATTCAATTGATTGCCAAAGAGTCATGATTTTATAATTTCTTTGATGTGGTTTTTGTAAATTGTCTTTGTTATTATAAAATTATTATATATGTTTTTATATTTTAAATTTCAGGCTAATGTTTGTTTCTTCGGGAAAAATAAAGAAAGCACTTCCCAATAAACAAAGAGTACTTGTCAATATAAATAATAAAGATTGGTGCTTCTATTTAAATTTTTTTATTTATATTGTTTTTTATGCTTTTTATTTATTTGAGTGTTGATTATTATAAAATCTTTATATACTGAATTCTTTTTTTTTTTTTAATTTTAATATTATTTATATATGTTTTATCTATATCTATGAAGATAATTGAAATTTCGAACTCTTACAATTACCTGTTAAAATGTTCTTTGGGAAAGAATAACCTGCTGCTTCCCAACTTGTTAAATTTGGATTATAAAAAGCATTTGCATGAGCTTCAATATAATCATAAGTTGGGAAATCTTCTGGATCACATGTAACTGATACTGCATTTGATGGTTGATATAATCTAACGTAATCTATTGACATTGTTACGGGGAAAAAAATCATTTGCCAATCGATATAAGCCCAATTATTTGAAATACCAAGATTTAAAATTATTGACATTGGTTCTTTACTAATTCTTCTCCAACCAATATTACCATTTGGATGGAAAGCGTTTGCATAAACAGTAAAAGTTGGTGTATCACCAACAAACCAACGTACGTACCCATTTTCATCATCATTTAAATATTCGATAGCATATTTTTGATAATAACCAGCTTCTGGACCGAATTCATACCATGTAGTATTTAATGATGAAATCGCAGAGACAGCTTGTTGAAATGGACCACCACAATAAGTATTCATTGTTGTTGTTGTAAAATTATAAATTTCGACAAAATCGTAATCTGGAATATACCAAATATCAAAAGGAGCAATTTGAATTGATTGTGATGCAATACCAACAGCAATAGTTGTATCAGTTTCACCTTCAAGGATATCAATTTCTGGTGCACCTCTACCTGTACCTTGATTTGGATGATCTTCATCATCACAAGTACAAACACTTAATTTTTGACCAGGTAAATATGAAATACCATCTGGAGAACTTTGATTTGGTGTTATACCTGCATCACAGGATTCATAAGAATATGGCCAAACACCTTCAGTACTTGCTAAATAACCTGGTCTCCCTAAATTACCCATTGTCCATAAACCTGGCCATAAACCGGTGACACGACCATAATTTGGTAAATTTGCTGAAATTTCTAATATACCTTGTGTAAAACATAATTTATTCCATGATTGTAACATACCAGATCTATAATATAAATCATGATTCTTGAATGAATCTAATCTTAATTTTAAAGTACCATTTTTAGTAATTGAAGCATCTGGAGAATACCATTCTAAATCCTTTGTTGCATCATAATGAATATCTGGAGCAGTCCAAAATTGATCTTGACCTTCGTAAAAGACTCTACCTTCTGCATTAAATTCATCTGAAAAGACTAAATTCCAATTTGAACCATCTCTAGCTTTTCTCTTTGTTGCAGTTGATGGTGTATCTGGATCAACTAATGATGTTCTAATGGCAGATAATTGTGGATATTGATAAAGAGTTAATTGGTCTATTATTTCAGGTGCTGCTTTTTCATCGATGACACCCGAGTATGTTAAGACTGGTAAAACGACAAAGATAACAATTGCTGCAGCTAATAGAAATAAAATACCAATAAGACCACCAAAAGATTTTTTATCCATATGTTTAAAATCTTGTAAAAATCTTTTTTTATCTAATTTTGCTTCTTCTTCAGGATCAGGATTATGTAAAAAGTCATCTTCTTCTTTTTCTTCAATTAATAATGGGAATGAAGTTGCTGGATAACCACCAAATGGTGAAAAATCTTGTTCTACATTAAATGGATTAGTTAAAGAATTTGAATCTTGTGCAGAAGAAGATTGTTGATCGTTTAATAAAGGAGAATTAACACGAGATTGTGAATTTAAATTTGTTGAAGAAGTAATTCTTGAACCGACTAAAGGATATCTATCGTAAGCGGGTGGAGATAAGATATCACTTTGAGATAAACCTGAATTAATTGATGCAAAAGATTCTATATTACTACGATTAGTATTGTTGTTGTTATTGTTATTGTTAGGTGGAGCTAAAAATAAATTACTATTATTATTGCTATTATCATTGCTATTACTAAAGATATTAGTATTAGAATTATTATTAGTATTATTTTTTGAATAATAACCTTTATAATCTGAAATACCTAAATCATTTTGATTATTAGTATTTGTGATATTATCATCATTTTCTTCATCACTTGCTAAGAAAGGATTTTTAATTAAAGGTTCAGTATTTGTAACATTATCATTTAAAGGAGGTGAGTAAGAACCAGAAGAAGAAATATTATCTTGAGATGAATCGTTTAAATTGATATTGGAATTAGTTAAATTTCTGACGTACATGAATTTTAAGATAGAAATGATTGAATATAGATTAAAATAAAACAAATAAAAAAAATAGAAACAATAAAAAAAATGTATATATTATTTTTAGTAACGAATGAAAATATGAACAAAAGTAATAGTTAGATATGCTATCTTTTTTTTTTTTTCTCTTATTGAATTTTAAAAATGTGTACGTGAATATGAATAAAATGAAGATGTATGAATCAAATAAGTTGTTTTGCCGATGATTTTATTAAGAAGTTACAAGAAAAAAAATTTACGATTGTTCGGTGAAATTCTATATATATAAATAGCTTCTGTAGCTTGGCATTTGCAACAAGAGTTTGTTGATCTGTCAAACGTGATCAGATCAACGCAATAAAATGAAATTACGAAATCAGCCATAATAAATTTTTCACAAAAAGAAACAAACAAATCTTGCATCGATGTTTCACCCGCACGGAAATTTTTTTCACGGAATTCTCGCGTTTTTTTTGTGCTCGAGACTTTTCGGTTTTCCGGTTTTGGCGAACGCTTTTTGAAATTTTTTTTTTTTTGCACTGCAGCTGCGGAGGAAAACGCGTACAGGAAGGAAATAGTGGAAGAAAGGGGCAAAAAAGTTACTGGACGAGTTGGGAATCGAACCCAAGACCTCTCCCATGCTAAGGGAGCGCGCTACCAACTACGCCACACGCCCGTAATTTGTTGAATTTTTTTGTAATATATTCTTGCGAGTGTCTTAGAACCAGACGAATAACCTTTATGTCCAAAGTTATTATATATTACTTATTTGAATTCTTGCTTATTTTAATTCTTGCTTATTTTAAGTCTTACTTATTTTTATATATTAATTATAAAGATTGAAGACATATTTCAATTTCATGAAATCTGTCATCCTTTATATA
>JAMSGN010000234.1:0-24877 GCA_030462905.1 Jamesozyma gamospora
GTTATATTTAATTGTTCATTTAATGCAAAGCTAATAATAATAAACGCTATCATGAATATTTTTAATTAACTAATTATTTTTAATTTTGTTCTTTTCTGTACCTTTAATTAAATATCTCATCATTTCTGAGATAGAATCACCATTCCGTATTCTGTAATCAGCAATTCTTAAGATATGATAACCAGCAGTTAAACCTAAGAAACAATTAACAGCAGCTAATAAATAATTTTTTGGTGTAATGACAAAAGACCATCTTGTCCAAATTGTTGCAGTAGCTAATAAAGAAACATTTTGTGCACCAGAGACTTTTTCAACAGGTCTTTTAAAATCTGAAATACCAGCAAGAACTAAACCCCATTTTAAAGTTGGTGCCCAAAAATGAACAGTCTTTGGACCAGTTTCACTTTGCCAGAATCTTTTAAAAGCAAATCTTACAGATGACATAATTATTTATTATTTAGTTTGGTTTGTTTATTTTTTTTTTTGTTCTTTAAAAATATAACTGTCTTTCTTTCTATTTGAAATGTTCAGTTAATAATTTTTGTAATAATTGACTTTGTTAAATTTCTATCCTTTTCTTTTGGATTAATAGGAAATTATACTCAGTTAATAATGGTTAAGTTAAAGGGCAAAAAAAAAAAGATTTTTACTATTGTTGCTATAGGAAATGTTAAAAACTCTTGATAATAAAAATACAGGTAACACGCTTATATATGCAACGGTAATAAAAGGTAATTCTAAATCGGTCACACTGGTGGTCATAACTTGTTTGAATTTGCATGATAAACTCAATATGATAATTTTTTCTTGTCGAATAATTATGACCAATAAACAAACCGAGAGTTGTGCGGGTGTTTCTGAGCGAGCTCCCAAAAGCAATTGAAAAAAATAATTTTCTCGAGGAGTTTTTCTTCGCGAAGGTTTTTGAGAGCTTCTGCGGGTATTTGTGCGGGCGTTTCTGAGCAAAAACAGAGAAAACACCGCAGAAAATCGATAAAGTCTGTCGTTTTCCACGGAAATTTGCATGTGACTTTTTTAGAATTTGAAAAATCATTTTTGACGATCTTTTTATAGGGGCAGAAAGAATTTCAGTTTTAAGTTTATAAGATTCAGAAAATACACAAAGGAAAGGATTTGTACTGATAAAGGAGATATATACTCAAAAAAATAAACAAATAATTTATATCTGTTTTTATCAGATATAATTTAAAGGTTTGTAATACTTCATTATGACGACCTATGTCAAATTAGTGAAAGGTGCCACTAAGATTAAGATGGCACCACCAAAACAAAAATATATTGATCCAATTTTACTTGGTACAACCAATCCATTAGAATTTAATGAAATCATTAGAGCTTTAGACACAAGAATAATTGATTCTGCATGGACTATTGTTTATAAAACTTTAATAGTCATTCATTTAATGATTCGTGAAGGTGAAAAAAATGTTGCCATTGAATTTTTCAGTAAAAATTTAGATTTTTTCAGATTAAGAAATGTCTTGAATTCTGGTAGAAATTCACCTGATGTCAGATGCTTAGAACGTTATGCAGATTATATTAAAGTTAGATGTAAAGAATTTAATAAGATTAAAACAGATTATGTTAGAGATGGTTATAATTCATTGAGATTAATTATTAACGATAATAAAAATTTAAATTCAATTGATTTAGCTTTAGATCATGTCGAATCATTAGAAATTCAAATTACTTATTTATTGAAAAATAAAATCTCACAATTAGATTTATCAAATGAATTATTTTTATTTGCTTTTAAATTATTAGTCTACGATTTATTAGCTTTATATAATTCATTAAATGAAGGTATTATTACTTTATTAGAATCATTCTTTGAATTATCACATAAAAATGCCGAGAGAACTTTAAATTTATATAAAAAATTCGTTGAATTAACTGAAATCGTCGTTAAATATTTAAAGACAGGTAAATCTGTTGGTTTAAGAATCCCTGTTATTAAGCATATAACAACAAAATTAGTTAGATCCTTAGAAGAACATTTAAAAGAAGATGATTTAACTCATAATACCTTTAATAACAACGAAAATACACCAGAAATTAATGATTTAACTCAAAAGAGATTAGAAGAAATTAGACAACAAAAAAAATTACTACAAGATTCATTAAGATCAACACAAATGATTTTTCCAACAAATACAGATTCACAGCAACAACAACCACAAATTAACAATCCATTTGGAACTATACATCAAGTTAGTACAAATAATAATATGACAAACCCTCAATTTAATCAACAACAAATGTTTCAAAATCCTTTACCTAATTTACCATTACAAGTTAATACTGCACCCGTTCAAGAACCAGTACAACAAATAAGAAATAATCCTTTTACGAATAACATTCAACAGCAACAACAATTTGATATTGTAAAAGCTCAAACTACATCAAATGTATTTCCAAATCAAATCAATCAATTTCAGACAGGTATAATTAATTCAAATAACACGCAATTACAAGCCGGATTACCATTTACAACAACTCAAACACAAAATTTTATTCCTGAACAACAGATACCACTACAAGAAGCAAATCAACAATTTTCAATAAATAATGGTATGACACCATTACAACAATCTAATACAATGCCACAATTTAATACAGGTAATTTACAAAATCAATTTAATAATAATCAAAATATGATAAATCAACAAAATGAATTAGCTCCAATGCCAACAGGTTCAAAGAATCCATTTTCATTAACAAATGTTAATACTCAAACATCAATTCCAATGACAGATATTAACCAACAACAAGTTATGAATCCATTTGCTAAGACAAATTATCAAGATAATAATACAATTACCCAACAACAAATTGTTAATAACCCATTTTCTTTAAATGCATCAAATACAATGAATCAACAACAATCACAAATGATACAACAACAATATAATAATAATAATCCTCAGCAACAACTTCCTATTCAACAACAACAGATTAATCTGATTGATTTTTGATTAGTATAATTCTTTACAAGATATATTTAATATATAAGATTTGTAATATAGAATAATTTTCATAATAATAATTCAAATGGCCCAGAAAATTTCGTACAACAATTTTAATGTTTCGGAGTATCGGAAGAAGTCCGGGGTTAAGCAAAAGATATGCATAATAATGAAAAATTATATATATAAATAGTCCATGATAATAATTGTTATAATTATAAAATAAATCTTTTTTTTTTTTTAAAAAATTATATGATAAGATAAACAAACTCATCATGACTGAATGTAATGTAAATGTAGTAAGAAATTTATTACAAAAGACAAATGATGCAGTAAAGATAAATAATCAACATTTAAATAATGATTCTCAAATTGATTATCGTGAAAAAAATTTCATCAATGAAAAAAATTCACAAATTTTAAAAATTAATGATCCATTATATTTAAATTTTAATCATTCTGGTGTTATAAATGAAAATTTTATGCCAAAAAAATTAAATAATAATGAATGGTTAAATGAATTTGCTAATATTGAAATAAATGAAAAGAATTATAATTCAACAATTTTAGAAGAAAATGATAAATTTTTTAGTAACGTCACTTATAATGAGAGAAGTTATCATAATAATCTTCAAAATTATAATATGGATGACCGGAAAATTAATAATGTAAATATATTCTATAATCAATCAAATAATGATTCTAGTCTTGAAATTAATTTTGAAAAAGAATTTAAAGAATTAGAAGATGATTTAAATTTTGAAGATGAAAATGGTGAAAATTTAACTAATAATTTAGAACAAATTCAATTACAAAAAACAGCAAAACAAATTAATACTTTAACTAAAAAAAATTCAAAAGAATTAGTTTCGAAACTTCATAAATCAAAATTTATGAATTTAATGAAAATTGTTGAAGAAGGAAAAGTAACAATTAATGAATCAAATAAAGAATTTTATCATATTTCAAATAAAAAAATAATTGGTAATAAATACTTTATTGTAAATAGTTCTGAACTTAACAAAGAATTATAAAATTTTTGTATATAATTAAATATATTCTTTTAAAAATGCATTACTTTCAATAAATAAATAAATAAATAAATAGAATTTTTAAGATAAGAATTCTTCCATTTCAACGTTTATCTCTTTAAGATTTTCATTTTCATCTTCATTATTTATAAATTCTAATTTATTACTTTGTGTCTTTTTAATCGTTTTAAATTCTTTCATTGAATTATTATCAATATTAGTATAGGCATTACTGTTAGCAACATCATTTGAAATTTTATTACTGCCATTTAAATTTTTTTTTGATTGAACTAAACTTTTCTTTTTGGAAATAGTTTCTGTATCTGATTCAGTTTCTTCTTCAATACCTAATAAACCAGCTTTCACGTCATTAACAAAATTCCATATAGAATTTGTATAACTTGCATGTTTTTTTTGTTTATTTGAATTTGAATTTGGCTTTTTTGAATCATTTTTATTAGTATCCATAATACTATTTAATTCAGGTCCATTATTTTTATTTATTACACCAATATTATTTTCATCATTTGTTTCGTTGATAGAAATTTTATCTGAAGTTTTTATAGATTCTGTATCTGAATTCCAATTTAAAGATTTTTCTAATTCATTTTGTAAAATTTGATCAAATTGACTAAATAATTCTAATGATTTGCTCCATACAGAACCGTTATTCTCTAAATTTTTAGATTTTTTATTTGTTTTAGGATTTTCCATTGAATCTAGTAAATTTTTATAATTCGAGTCATCAATTTGTTTATTATTATTATGCGAACTTAAATCTTGATCCTGAGCATGTATATCTTTAATAGAATTATGAGATGCTATAAAATTTTTTTCTCCTAAAGGAATTAAACTATGTTCAGAAATTTCATTATTATTTTCTATATTATTTGGAGAAAAAACATTCTTAGTTGAATTTTTGGCTGGTGTATTTGATGTTACATTTTGATTAAGATTTTTTGAAACTTGTTCTTTTAATCTATTTAATTCATTTGAATGTTGTTTATATAAATTTTCTTGAATTGTAAGTTGTTTTTTCAAATCTTCAATTTTTTGTTTACTATCAAGTAATTCTAATTCTTTATTAGCTAAATTTTTTAATAAAATATTTATATCTGTTGTACTAAAATTAATAGTTCCTGATGAATTATTATTATTTTGTTTAAAATTTAAATTTAAATTAGCATGTTCAACGTCGGTAATAATACTAGAAGTAGAATTACTTGATTTATGACTGGAAGATAAATTTAACATATCTGTAATAATATCATTATTTTTCGAAAGTTTATCAGGAGTTTTTGGAGTCATTAATGGTTGAATCAATGATCTCCTTTTAACCATTCTATTTGAATTTAGTAAACCTTTAGATTTCGGTAGATATTTAGGTGTGGAAGGTGATGTTGCAGATGAAGAAATATTCGAATTATTTTCATGTTCAAGATTTATCTTGTCTTGATCATTTAAAGGATGTTCTGTTATTCTTGTTGGCGTTATTTGATTATGCAAATTAAATTTTGTTGAGTTCATTATTATTGGTGAAGATTCTACGGAACCAGTTAATTTTTCTTCAAAATCTTTATTTGAATTATCATTATGAGTAATTTCATTATTAGTTGTTGTGTCTCTAGTACTTGTATCAATTTTCAATTTTTGATCTGTTTTATTTATAAATTCATCAAATTGATTCATTTTAATCATTTTGATAAATTGAAACTGGCAATTTCAAAATATGAATTAGAATTCGTAAGCTAAAATCTTTGGCTTATTTTAGTATTAAAAGTGAATATTATAATATAGGGGAGTTCAAAAAATGGATGAGGACCTTTTTTTCAACAAAATTCAATTTTCCTTTATTTTTTTTTTTTATTAACAAAAGTAGCGAAGTTTTGTGATTTCATTTTGTAACTGTTTCTTCGCGGTATTTTTTGCTGGAGCAAGAAGGATGTTTTAGAATGGAACAGAATAGTTAAACTTAATGATAGTTTGAATAATCGGAAGAAAAATGAATCAATTATTTCCGGTCAAACGAATTAATGAGTAGAGTATCGTTTAATGGAAATGTGGTAGCCTATTTAAATCCGTCAGTTGGGTAAGTATTACAAAACTTGCGTGGTACTTTTTGAATTCAATATCTGAAAGGACTACTCCTGAATGGTACAAGGTCTTCTGAGTTTATCATGGTAAATTCTTGGGTAATGGCATCCGTATATAGCGTGTCTGAATCAATTATATCAATGACAGCTTCTGAATTTATAATATCAGGTTTAATACTGTCAAAGTCACATGGCATATCTTCAATCGTCTGTATTGTATCACTATTTGATGTCAATATTTCGTGTGCAAGTTTTGCTTCATCTGTATATGTTTCATCATTTGACACCATCCATTCTTGTTCCGTACACTTCTTATGAAAAGGCGAATATTCTTCAAAATCGTGTTTTCTCTTCCTATCATTTACAGATTCTGTATTTGATTTGTTAGACCCTGAAATTATTAAATTTTTCTGGAATTCGAATTCCTCTTCCGTAATAGAAGCAACCTCTGGATTATTCATACCATATATCTTTTCCTGTCTTGTAATTGAAACGTTATAAATTTTGCAAAACTCACCGATGCATGTAACTTCCTTTTCTAAATCATTGAACTTATTCATTGAATGAATTTAACAGTTTTTGTTTGTCAACAATTCGTGTTTTGTTTTGTGATTTCTTTATAAACAGAATTTTCTTGTTTCAAAAATAACCGCCGTCGCGGAACAATCGGAGAGTCAGCCGCACGATGCGATGCATTTTTAAAAGTATAAAAAGGGAAACAGAAAAGACAAATTTGTATTTTTTTCTTGATTTCTTGTCGTTCCCATTCAAAAAATTTACCAATTAACAGTAACAAAAAATAGTCATTTAAGTATTATCAAATGAATAGGCCAATAGTTTCTACTGCAAAAAACATCTTCAAACATATAAACTACAAGACAGGTTCGATGGCAATCTTAGGCTGTTTGTCGCTAAGATACGTTCTACGGCCTACAAATAATGTTCCTGAAATTTCTAAACCTGTAAGTGATGACGACTTAGTCTTTGGCATCGTGTCTTCAATCTTATGAGTTATTATTTCACCCATACTATTTATGAACTTATGTACCATTTTATATCACTATGTAATTTTTGCAATTTTTTAAACTTACTAATATTCAACCTAATAACACAATAATTTATTCGAATAAACTAAATAAAACATCAGTCTTTTCTTCATAATCAACCTCTAAATTGAAAATGCAATTTACACACCAATTCCAATTAACTATTAATATCCCTCCAGTGAGATCATGCTCATTATTATTGTCAACTTCATCACTGCATAACTTCTTGAATTTTTTCATTTGAGCTGCTTTATTAGTTACGAAAATATATTTAGGTGCTTTGATGTATTTGCCACTCTTTAATTTAATAAGTTCTTTTTTCTTGCTATGATGATTCTCAGTTTCATTTTCATTCTTTAAAATATTTTCAATCTTAGAAAGATTCTTATTACTTATAACATTAACTTTGTCTATACCATGATCTTCTAATATTGCAGAAATAATAGTATGTCCACCTGGAATATCCTCTGCTAAATTAATTTTGGAAATTTTAGCTCTTTCAAATAATTTTATATTATTCTTTAATAAAATATCTTGATTAAAATCAGGCATAATATAATCTTCGACATTTATACATGTTTTTGTCAATGTACCTTTATGTATTAGATTTAATATATCAGTAATAAATTCAGGTAAAATTGTATATCTTAAAGTTTTTACACTTAAAGTTTTCAAAAACTTAGCTGTCCTCATAATATGTGGTGCAATAATACAATTTATTTTATCTTGAAATTTTCCATCATTATCGTTAATAATTTTAATACCAATCATTTCCAAGATTATAAAATCTAATTTACTAATATTATCAAAATCACACCCTGTACAAACACAAAATAAATGAAATAAATGCCTTTTGGTTTTCTTACCATGTTCCTTTTCATCAATTGAATATGGACATTTCTCTAAAATATTAATTGCTTCATTTTCTAAAATTTTGCGTTGATTAATTTCTTCAATTTCTTCAGGAAGTAAAAAATTTTTATTTCGTTTATTCTTATTTTTCTCAAATTCATTTAATGATTCAATATCACTATGTAATCTTTTAAATGCTTTTGCCTTTGCAGCTCTTCTACTACCTCCACTACTAGTTAATTCTGAAATAGTTCTATCAACGCCCAATTGAGTTAGAATGGATGATTCACGAGATACTGGAGGTGTCTTATTTATTATTTCATGATCTTTTATCTTCTCATCTTGAGAGAAGCCTTTGAAGATTTGTTCCATTTTATCTTCATTAATATTGGTTTTCAATGGTTTATCGTTTTCAACAGTTTTTTCTTGTTCGGTTTCCATATTTGTTTCATTATTATTTAATTTTTCAACTGATTTAATGTTTGGAATAGGTTCTTTAATTTGTGCATCTTTCAACTCTGAATCTTTAATGTTTTCTGATTTGATTTCATCAATTACTGTTATTTTTGCTTTAGAGCTATCTATAGGCTTGGACATTTCTGTCTTTAACATTGTGTCAGTAATTACATCCTTTGCTGTATTATATTCTTGAGATTGGTCCGCCTCATACGGCTCTTTCGTTTCATCATTATCTTCTACATTTTTATTAATAATTACAGACAAATTTTTATTGTCATTATCATAAATTTGGGTTGAATTAGCTATGTCACTTGCAGGTATTTGTGGTGAAAGTGTTAACTCTGTGGAATCTCCATGATGACTAACTCCTTCGTTATCATTGACACCATTTTGTGAGTTAGTGACTTGGGATTTCCTTACGTCGGTATCTATATTTAAACATGCAATTTCATCTTTTTCATTTTCTTCTAAACTTTGATTTTCGATATCAAAATATGTCTGACCCAAAGCAAACTTCATATCTTTATTAATATTAATAAAGTCATGATAAAAACTATCTTCTAAATTTAAAATTTTATTTTGTTTAAAACAATTTTCCAACCATAAATGATTAAGTACATGACAAGTTTCATTACCCCATTTAATAGCAGTATTAAATTTTTTACCATGATCGAATCTTGAAATTAAATAATTATTTTTTTTTGATAACTCGGTTGTGCAAATACCACCTAATATTTCAACAAGTCTTTGAATATAAAATCTTTGTTGACCAAAATAATTTGTATACGTTACAATGAAATTTTTTCTATTAAATAGTTTACTTTCAATAGGTTTAAATAAAATATTTGAATGATTATTTATAGGTATAAATTGATTCATTGACCACATTCTAAATAACCAAATTAAATTACCTTTATGACATAATTTTTTTTCATTTGAAATAATTTCATATTCTTTACTATCAGATCTGTATCCAAGATAAGAATCAAATTTTTCAAGATTGTTTGCCACATCTTTTGAATCAATTTGATGATAAATTTTACCATTATTTATTGATATCATTTGATTTAAAGTCTTGTATAAATGTTTAGATAATGATAAATCTAAACTAATTAAAAATTTATGATCTTGCAAAAAATTTGAATTAAATTTTTCATTAAATGGTAATTCTTCAACTTGATCCCATAAATCATTTAATCTTTCATTATCAATTTCACCAATATTTGTATTTAATTTATGATCAAATTCAGAAACTAAGGAACAAGTCTTGAAACAATTTATTAACCAAGTTGGATGAGTAAAATTTATTTTAACATTGAAAGATGAATTCATTACAGTTTTAACTACTGGATCGTTAGGATCACTTGCTATAATATGAGTTGTTCTAGTTGTAATAAAATCTTGTGGAGTACCACCAAGAGCATGAATAAGTTCAGTATAAAATAAATATTCTGAAAAATTTTGACAAATTTGTCTTGATACATAAATTTGGAAATTTTTAAAGATAAATCTTGGATCAGGTGAAAATAAAAAAGTTCTGATATGTCTATTTGTAATAATACATTGATTTATCCATTCTGAAGTTACAACTGGAATTAAAAATTCAAAAGAAGCTATACTATAAAATGGGAAATTACAGTTTTCACTTATAATAAAATGAATATCTTTATGTCTATATTCTGACAAAAACTTTTCTTTTGTATAAATTTCATTTTTGTTTTTATTATCTGAAATAAATACGTTATAACAACCATAATCTAATAATAATTTTTGATTGTTTTCAACATATTTATCACTATTAGTGTCGTTGTGTTGTTTAATGATTAAAAAATTCAATCGATGAAATAAAGTTGATAGTGATTGTTTAGACGATGTCATTACTTCCTTATAATTTAACAAGCAATTCACTAGTTGATTGTTAATATGTCGGAAATGTATGTTATTATTCTTAAGATATTAAGTTTTGATTATGTAACTTTGAGTATAATGTTTTTGCCTGATGATTTTCGTGACGCGAAAAAAAATAAACCAACGCGACGCGACGCGTAAAACAGCTCATCGCTTAAAAAATTGCATAATTGTTGCTTCTTGGCTGTGGAAAACACTTAATTTGATTAGGTTTCAAAGTTAATCTTAAAATTGAATAAACAGTTGTTATAGTATTTGTGGAAAGTTAAATAACACAGAATTGTGTGTTGTTTCTTTTTATGTGTGATAGAAATAGTTATAATGAAGTCGGCGGATTTAGCCGCGCTGCAACAGCAAATCTTAAAAATAATAAATTTTGTTGCAGGGATAAAATAGTCGTAGTGTAATAATTGTAATATCCCAAAAAAAAAAAAGAGCATAAATGGAAATTACAAGGAAATTTACTCTTGATTATCAAAGACATAACAGTAATGATTTTATACCTATTTTAGTTGTAGATATTAATAATACAAAATTATTATCCAATATCAAACAAATTCATTTTCAAAATGATACAATACTCAATATAGAACAAGATAAAATTTTAATTCAAGAAATGATTTGCAATGAACTAGAATTTGTGTTGTTAGATATCTTTAAGGATATAAACCGATCATCCCTTAATAAACAATTTTCGATCAATTTGAATCTTTATAAATTAGAATTTCCTTTATCTTATTGGGATCAACTTTTATTTTTAACTCAAGATAAATTTAAAGATTTTGAAAATTTTAATATTTATATAACAGAACAATCGAATGAAGATAGACAATATTACATTGATAAAAATATTTCATTATCAAAATTTTTGAAATCAATCAGGGATGATGAAACAAATGAAAATAATAATGAATTCATAATTAAATCAATAATACTTTATATTATTAATATTAAAAATTTTAATGATAATGAAATTGAACAATTACTTTCTAATTATTCGTCTATATTTGAAATACTTGATAATTTACATTTGTAATCATTATATGCTATTAAATTATATAGAAATATTTATACGTATTATTTATTGTTTTTTTTCTAATTAATTTGGAAACCATTTTTTTTTTCCTTTATTGTTTGTCACTTCAATGAATGCTAGTTGATATGTACCTTCCTTTCCTTTTTTTTTTTTTGATAATTGATAATCTTAATCTGAATCACTCATAATTTCATCCTTTTCAGCAAAATTTAATTTAGTCGGGACAGATTTCGTTAATAAAAATTTTGATTTATGATTATTTAATTTTTTATAACATGGAGATAATAATCTATCTGTTGGGGATGCAAATTTTTTCTTTGTTAATTGTAGTTGAAGTATCTTTGGTGATTTTTTAGCCGATAAAATTTTGGAATGTTTTGGTTTAAACATTTGTCTGCGTAATGAAGAAGACCATGATGAAGATATGTTTGTTCTTTGTAGGCACTCAGTAGTGGTTGTAGTTTCAGAGATCTTTTCCTTTGTTATCTTACTAGAGTCTGTGGTTTTATTTTTGAAAACAGTGGTATTTCCACTATTACCGTGTGAGGGTTCTTTCATCAAGTTGGTTATTTTATTCGATTGCAGAGTAGAAGTGACGGTAGTAGAAGTAGTCATTATTATATTTTGTCAGTTCATCTATCGTAATTAACAGACTATTCACTACTCAAAAAAACACTCCCAATTTTATATAATAACAAAAATTCAACTCTGTGTCGCTGTTTTACAATTTGCAAACACTTTGCAAAATTTCCCAATTGGGAAATACCGTGATCTTGTTTACAAGTTTCCGTTTTGGGTCATGTAATTACAAGACCAAACCCTAACATTAGGGTAGCATTTCACAAAAAAAAAAATTCAAAAATAATGTCGATTTTGTATAAGTGGGAAAAAACGATAACATGAACAGGCAAAACAATGGAAGATCTGACAAAAATCTGTTCTGGAAAACGAAGAAAGAGCTAAGATTTTCTGCATTAGAATATTATTATTTTATGTTTAAATAACCTTAAAAAATTTATTTATTTTTTTTTGTGGCCCTCAACTAATGATAGGTATACGACGTAGGTTCACTGTATACGTTTTACAATTTCTTTTGATTCTTTCCATTTTCAATAATCAAGTATGTTCTGGTTCAAATCTTAGTTTTGTAGAGTATTCTAGGTCGTCTTCGGAAATAACAAACCTTAATAATTGGCCTGACCTTACAGTTGAACAACGGACTGCTATTAGATCTCAAAGAGACGTTCAAAAAAACGTTGCAATTGATCAACTAACAATTGCGGGAGTGAATTTGAAATCAGCTCTTTTCAATAAAGCAAGTATGGATATTTGCACTGAATGGAATACTACTACAAGTTTAAATGGTACCGATTTATTAGATAATTTTGCTCAATTAATTTATGGTGGTATTGGAAATTTCGTAATAGAAATTGAAATTAGAGATAATAAATGGATGGTTGTCGAAACACCAATAACATTTGCAAGTTTTTTAAATACTTTGGAAGGTTTTTTAGTTGATAGCAACACTAATTTATATGCAAATATAATAACTTTATTCATTAGAATTTCTGAAAATGAAATTTATAAATATAATAATTATATTAATCCTCAATATTTAAATACAACAGATTTAAATATATCATATGTCATTGATTCAAATATACAATCATCATTGATTTATACTCCAAATGATTTAGTTGGTGATGATCAAATTCTTCAATCAAATTATTCTGAAATTAATAACATCACTTCAAGAAAATCTAATCATGATAATTTCAAATGGCCTACATTAAATAATTTTTTATTTAAAAAATTTAAACGTTTAATGATTACAGAATTAACATCAGAGTTAAGTTCCTCTACATCACCATTTATTTTCCCAAATTCAATTTTAAATTTCACTGCAGATAATAGTACATTATCATGTCCATCAAATAATGATGAAATTAAGACTCTTGCCAAAAAATCCTGGAGATTTTTAGAACAAGAATATACATCACAAGATATTCAACAACAAATTGAATGTGGTCAATCACCAATTATGACAAATCCATATGATATTAATAATATAACTGAGATTCTTCCAATTATTGATGAAGGAATAGTTTGGAGTTGGAAATCTGATGAACCTCGTCTATCAAATTCAAAATTATTATTAGGCAAAGATACTTTACAAGCTTATAATTGTGCAAATTTAAAATATCAAAGTTCAAATAGTTCGTCGCAATGGCAAGTAGCAAATTGTTATAATAATAAAGAAGGATTATGTCAAAATATTAATGATCCATATGACTGGGTAGTTACAAGTTCAAAACAATCGTATTTGAATTTTTTCAAACGTTCCAGTTTATGTCCTACAAATTATACTTTTTCCTTACCACTTACACCTCTAGAAGAAAGAGCTTTAAATTTACAATTACAAGCAAACGAAAGTGGAAATTTAGAAGTTTGGATTAATCTAAATTCAATTTCAGTTAGTAATTGCTGGATTATTGGATTACCTAATGCTATTTGTCCTTATCAAAAGGCTACATCTGCAAGAAGTTTTGTTGGAATGTTAGTTCCGGTTGTTTCTATAGTAGCTTTGTTACTTGTCTGGATTCTTTATCTAAGTTTAATTCGTGTTCCTATTCACGACAATAGAAAAAATTGGAGAAGGGTAGTAAATAAGATTTCTAAATCAGAAATTGAAGGTGTTCCTTCATAAATAAACTTTTTTAGTAGTGTTGTTTTTTTTGTTGTTGTTTTTTTTTAAAGGAATATTATTATTATTATTATTTTATAAATTGAATAAAATTATTTAAATGTCTTGATTATTATTTTTCTTTAAAATTTTTCTTGTCAATCTTCTTCTCTTAAACATTGTATCATACGCGTATTCTCCCTTAATAGTTAAATTGAGATATCTTTCTGAAACCCAATTGGATGGTTTACTATCTATTTCCCACTTAGAATTATCATCAAAGATCCAACCATCAGGCAAATTAATTTCATCTAAATTTTTAACTCCTGGTGGTGGATTTTGTGCTTTTCTATAATCATCAGTCAAATCAAAGACATTGCTTGAGAAGATAAAAAATTTCCATGAATCAGGTATAATTCCTTGTCTATATATTTCAAATACTTCAGCAAAATTAACTTGTGGTTTTTCATCAACTACTATATCAAATAAATTGACATTTGACGAAAATAAACTATTTTCAGATTTTTTAGTCATTGTTTGCCTTTTCTTGAAAAAAATCATTATCTTTGGACGAATTTTAGGATGTATCAAAATTAAAGTTATCCATCCTAATAAACATATTGTTAAGTGCCAATTTAAATAACCAGATAATATGTATAATGTGAAAAATGATATTAAACAGGATAAAAATAAAATAGTAGAACGACATTCATCTTTAAAGCCGGCGGTGACGTTAATAAAATTTGAACATGATTTGATTAAATTTAATGTTCCTGTTGTCATATTTTGTAAGTCCCTTAAATTTATAGCTAATTGCATTCCATTTGAAATTTCATCGTTTTTAAAATCAATTCCATCTGTATCTTGAAATGACGTTGATGAATTTATTGGTGAACTATTAAAATTTAAATCTTTATTAAATTCATTAATTGAAGAAGAAAAATTTTTGCCACTAGAAAATAAATCCATTAATAAAGATTGACCGTAAATTTTTTTTGTAAAATATTCTGTTCTTCTAAAAGGATGTAATTGTGCATATTTAGGTACTATTATCCCATACATTAAATATAAAATTGGAAACAACAAGATGTACATTGGATTATGACACATGATAGTAAATATTATTAATGCTGTAATGGTCTTTGCCGGATTTCTCCAAAGTAATAATCTTAATATCGAATCTTGAAACGTGAAAAGATATTCCATATTTGATGTCATTTTTTTCAAATTACTAGTTAATAATGATAATGATATGGCAGGAATTTTTTTACCATTTTCATAATTTGGATGAATTACAGTATCCTTTATTGTAAAATGTTCCCTTTCAGGTAAATTTTCTGGAAGTAATCTTGAAATTAAATTATCCAAAAATAAATCTACAAAATTTTGTTGCGTTTCCTTTTCAATCGGATGAGTTTCAAAATCACTGTTTAATTTCTCATTCTTTAATAGTAAATGTGATTCATTATAGTCTATCTCTTTTAAAAGTTCAGGATTAGTACTGGAAAGATCCAAATCTTTTGTATCCTTGGGCGATTTTAATTTCTCAACTGATGCGTTAATTAAAGATCCCAAGACTTTCTGTGCTAATTCTCTATTTGAAAATATTTGTTCTGTATTAAATTCATCTATACTCTGTGAAGATTGACCTGTTGTCGTTGTAGTTTTTGCCATTGATTCTTCCGCCACAATGATGGAATCCAACACACGTTCGTAGGTCTTTGACAAATACGTTTTCAAGTATTTTCTATTATCTTGAATGGATTGTTGCATCATGAATACCGTGATAAACGCCTGTTTCTTTCAAAAAGATCAATATATATCTTTTGCAAACATGATTATGTCTATGATTGAAGTGCCTCAAAATGTGTTTCGGTCTTGGCGACTAAAAACCGAAAATATTATAAAAAATAAACCCTAACCTACCCTTTCCAAGCCCTAACTAACGCGCCCTGAACCCTAGGGCTAGAGCGTGTTTTTGTTTGTTTTTGTTTTGACGTTTTGGCCAGAATTCTCACGGTTGTTTCTGCGGCGTTTCTTACTGCAACGAAAAATGCATATTTTTACGCGTTTTTCAATTCTCGAAAGAGCAACTGAAAAATCGCAAATATCGATAGTGCTTCACAGTTTGGTTGGAAATTGATCTTGCAAACTTTATATATTATAGTATACATCAATGGTTCTTAGTTTCTTGAAAGTTTAAAATTTTATCTTTTCTTGATTGAATGTTTTTTCTTAAGAATTGTAACAGTTTGCTTGTTGTCAAGTAGACATTTTTGAATAAAAATACTTAACTGTAATACACGTCAAATCATATATTCTATATTTTTGTCCTCCTTTCCTTATTCAACGATAAGTTACTATTAAATTAGAATTAAAAAAACTTCAATCCAATTTTCGGTTATTATTCATACAATTATAATTTCTACTTAATATGCTAGATATGAAAACATACAAAACGTTAAGTACGGACATGACGACTTCTTTAGATAGTCAAAGAAGTACAAGGTCAATTCCAACGATTTTACCTACGACTTTCCAATATTATAAAAGAGCAGATTCTAGTTCCGATAATGAAAGTTCTACTAGTTCAAAAAGCAGCACAAAATGTACTGGTCAAGACTGTCAGAAACCAACTACTAACGACCGTACTACTTCCGTTACAGTAGGTGTTGCTGTAGCTGTTCCAGTGGTTGTAGTTATCCTTGTAATTATAGGTATTTTAATTGTTGTCTATAGAAGAAGCAAAAAAGAAGCTCTTGAAGATAATGATCCTGATTTTAATGGTGACGTTGAAATAATTAGTCAAGAATATATGAGACGTCCTGGTCAACAACAAAATTCATTTTCTAATCAAAAATTTGATAATCAATCTCAACAGGTATCTGGTGATCCATTCAATAATAATTTAAATAAAAAAAATCAAATAAATCCATTTCAATTACCAGAAACTAATGATACTAACTCTTTAAGAAATTTTGCAAGACAAATTCAAAATGATGGTCTTGGTGGTTATCAATATGCTTCAAATTCAAGGAATGCATCAAGATCATCTTTAAGTAGTGATCAAGCAAATGGTTCAATGTTACAAAAAAATTTTAATAAAATTATTAATAATGAAAATTATATAAGTAGTGATACAGATTTTGAATTTGAACAAAAATTATCTCAAAATAGCCCTTCAACAGATGAAAATCAATTAGATGAAAAATCTGAAAAAAATTTTGTCTTTGAAGATATACAAAATTCAATTCATGATAAAGATGGTGAACAAATTTTGAAAAATGATGATTTACCAATATCTGCTGATGAAGAAGAAAATATTAATAGAATGAAAAGTATATATAAAGTCTATTTGGATAGAAATGGGACTGTTCATAAGACTATAAAACCTGATTTTGAAAATTATGATACTGAAAAACCGGCAAATTTATTTGATTATGAACCACAACCTTTAGAAAGTGTTGATCAATTTGATGATATTAATTTACATGATATTCCAAAATCTATGGAAAATCAACAAGTTGATAATGAAGATTATCATCAAAATGTAGTTTCTCAAGATTTTCAAAATATACCTGGCGTTAATGTTCAATCACAAATTAATGATCCAAATAACTCATATGAAGATTCTTCTGAAATACCAAAATTATTAGATAGTAATATTAATCTTACCGTACCACAAAATAGTAATGCAAGAGACACTAAATATAGAGCAGCTTCATCGATTTATTCTGAAGTTCCAAACTTTCATAACCTGCAACAACAACAATACCCAGAACAACAATATCCAACTCAACAATATGCCTATCAAGAAGAACCACAAATTTATGGTATGCCCATGCAACAACAACAACAATTATACATGCCACCAGGTCACTTTGGTCCACAGCAATATAATCATCCACAAACTCTTGAAACTATCGGTGAATTACCAACACCAGCTCAATTAGTCAATTCATCATCGTTACATTCTTTAACTTCATTCAAAAAACCTAGTAAACAACAATTACAATTGCAAGCAGCTAGATTGAATGGTACAGCTTTGAATCCAATGGATCATCCTGATATGTTTTATCATCAAAATAATGATTCGTATGCAATGCCACCAAATAATTATTCAACTGATTCTTTAAGCATGATGAGTAATGGTTCTGCAAATGCTCTTTTACCTTATCAAATGAGAAAAAGTATTGTAATGACAAATCCAGCTGAATTACAAAATCCAGCTAAATATAAACCAGCAGGTTCATTCAGAAAATTTACCAATGAAAATTCAAGAAATAATAGTTTTACCACTCAAGTAAATCCATATCAACAACAAATAGAACAAAATATGAAAAGTAGAGTAAGTGGATTATTAGATGCATCTGACATGATTCAACCACCTAGCGTAGGAGGTATTCTACCGCATGGTGGTTCTCATGATGATTTAAGAAAACAACTTGGTTCATCGCAAAATTATAACGTCAATTAGCGATATACCCAAAGGAAAGAAAGAAAAAAAAACATGTAATATTTAGTAAATTCCTTTAAATGGACATTGATTGTATTGTATTTTATTGTTTATCGTAAATATATTTTTTCTTAATATTCTATCACCGTTGCTTTTTATTTAAAATATTATTTACTAATTTACATACTCTTAAATATATAGGATTTTTTAATAAATTATCCATTATGCATTTAAAATGGTTTCATTTCTAGATTATTCTTTTTTTTTTTTCGAAAAGATTAAATTTAAGAAAAATCAAAATCATCAATTTGGTTTCTATATTTCAATACGGTCTTTTTAATCTTAGAACTGTCAACCCAGGTAACATAATCTTCCATATTTCTCGTTACAAGATATGCTGGGTCGTTTATAAGATTTGGGCCAACACGAATATGACCTTGTTCAATAAATTTAACAGCATCTTGAATAGTTTCTGCCATTTTAAGTCTATGAACAATAACAGGTAATCTTCTTCTACAAAGAGCACTAACTGTGACTTTATTTTCTAAATCAGATATCTTTGATTTGGTCGTTAATATACCCATATTATATAATTTTTCCAATAATAATTTTTCATGTTTATGACGAAATGGATCAGTTGGTGGTAACAAGGACAATTTATGCGCTAAACGACGAATATCACCACAAATTCTGTTGTATTTATGATAATCTTCACGATTTTGAATGTGATAAGTTCTCATCACCTGAGTGTCCCTGTGACCCTGATCTTGTTTCCAGTCGAAAAAATCAACTTTCTTCAATAATTTTTGTTCATGATGTTTAAGTTTTCTAACCATTGTTTCTTAGTAGTATAATCTCTTTCTTTCTGTATTTTTCTTATGACTGTTACTTCATAATATATTGATTTGCGATGAGTTTCTTGTAAAATTTTGACGTTTCAAATTTTTCAAAAATCGCATCACTCTGCACGTCAAAAAACATTACCCGTTTTTCAACTGTAAAGTTCAAAAAGCTTTTAGAGATGAAACCAAGAAAGTATTATATAAAAACACATTAAATTAGATAGAATATTGGTTTCAAGTAATAGCGGTGTGAAGCATATTTATACGTAATGTCAACAGTCTCGAGAAGATTTTTATCTGTGTCCAGAATTTTGAAATCGCATGTTGGTTCAGCTGCAGTTTATTTAACTCCAGAGACAAAGATTAATTTGTCACCAATTCAACCTCCAAAAATTGTTCAAAAAGGAAGAAAATGTTATGAGTTCACAGAACTAGCTAATGTCGAGGGACCAAAAGGATCTGTGTCTTTTAATGTTCCAAATTTTGCAAAGATAACAATTGGAGAAGATAAGGCCAAAGCATTTGTTACTGTTGCAGATTCCAATAATAAAATTCAAAAATCTATGTGGGGAACATTGCGTTCTCAAGTAAACAATTCTGTAATCGGTGTAAATGAAGGTCATTTAGCTATATTAAAGTTTGTAGGTACGGGTTACAGAGCCCAACTAGAAAAAGATGGAAAATATGTTGCTGTTAAAGTCGGTGCATCCATTCCACAAGGATTAGATGTGCCCGTCGGAATCACTGTTACTTCTCCATCATCAACTTCTTTAATTGTTGAAGGATGTGATAAGCAACAAGTATTTTTATTTGCTGCAAAGATAAGAGATTTTCATCCACCTGAACCATATAAAGGTAAAGGCATTTATGTTAATGATGAAACGATAAAATTAAAAAATAAAAAGATTAAATGATTCATAAGTATTTACATTTGCTTTTAAAAGTTCTATTCATTCAGATAGATGAAAGTATATATTCAGTTTCGGGATAAATTGGGTGTTCTTTGCGAAAAGAAAGAAAAAAAAATTTTATAACTTGTAAATAAAAATATAATAACAATGAATTTGAGATTTCTTTTATAATCTATTGAAAAAGAAGGACTTATCTATGATAAATGGAAACTAATATTGTATCAATCATCATCGTCAATCTCGCCTTCATCATTGATATCAGAAGGTTTTAATAACCCACCAATTCTTGAATAATTTTCTAACTTCAAATCTGCTAGTTTTTTCAACTCTATTTCTCTTTCTTCCGCAAATAAGTAATCGCTTGGGTCTCCTCCAATTTCTTTAAGTTGAACCAGAAAATCACGTAATGTACCAGAAAATCGAGAAAAATCCTTATATTGCTTAAACAAGGCAATTATAAAATAATCCACTTGCTCTGTCGTTAAATTTGGAAACTCTTTCACCAAAAGATTGGCCAAATATTGAGCTAAATAATCTTTATTTGAGATGACTACAGACAGCTCATTCTCATTATAAAGAGGTACCACAATTTTATTATCACAAAGTAACGAAAATAATTTCATAAGCAAAAATGATTGTTTTGAAAATACTGGTTTATGATCAGAGTCTGTCAAAACATATAATGTTTCACTTACAAATTTTAAATAAAACGTCTTGTAAAATGTGATTGCAGCTGCAGAATCGTTTAAGGAATCTATATTGTCAAATAAATCGATAGCAATATGCAATCCATCAAGTTCAATAGATCTCTCATTATGTTTAAACGTCCAACAAATAGCATCAAAAAAAAGGTTAAAAAATTTTGGCGATGAAACTTTGAATAAACTTAAGAAACAATTTTTGTTAAGTACTCTTAATAATTTATAAAATTCTAATCTATGATCTGGAAAATCATTAAAATTTTTGTTGATCATATCTAGAGTACAATAAAAAGTATTTTCTATAATCAAAAAGATTTCTTCATCTGGAATCTGGTCTCCAAATTTTCTAATTATTGTTGCTATACACTTTAACGTTTCGTATTCCTTTGCATTTGGTACTTCATTGTTATATTCAGGCAAAATAGCATTTAATAATGGAACTACAATTTTTTCAAAAAAATCTTTACTTTCTTTCACATTAATTGTGCCAATAAATTTTTCAAACAAAATTAATATTTGTTTTCTAATTAATCTTAAACTACGTATATTCGGAGTCTCAACAATAGTATTATTATAAGACTTTACTTCATTGTTTATTCTCATAGAAGCAATTTTATAAAGCAATAACATATTGAAGTAGATATATCTCAATTGTGATGTAAATAAATTTCCCATGGCGTTACAGACAGAAATGTTAGTTTTGATTATATTAATAATAATTTTAATATCATCTGAATTGGATGTTATATTATTATTAGAAACAAATTGATCAAAGAAGGCATCCCATGCAATATTTGGAAAAGTCATTAAATTACTTAATAATGTTTCTCGCTTTTGGTCATCACGTATCTGAGCTATAATAAGGCCACATGCTTCATAGAATGTTTGAACTTGAGCCGAATTTAAGTCAGAAGTTATGTTTTTAACGTTATCCAATAATCTTTGAATAAATGTAAGTCCTCCCATATTGACACTATTATTATCGTTAAAAATTATTTGATATTTACAATTTGTTATTATTTGCAAAAATGTGTCACACGCCATATTCTGAATTCCTACATTAGAATTATGCATAGAGTTTAATAGTTTCTCTATAATATCAAATAGGAACGCGTAGTTGTTTTTCAAAAATCGTGGATATTGGCCAACTATATACATGACATTTGAATCGTATAATGCTCTATCATTTGGATTTTTTATCTTTGAATCATCAACTGAAGTCAAACTACTTAATACTTTTTTCAAAAAATTGTTTTCAGTTTCTTCTCTCATTGAGCCAGATATAGATCCAATTGCCCAACATAAGGAATTTAAATTTTCCCATGCCCAGCCATGTTTTTCACCCGTATTATTTAAGTATTCATTTAATAAAGATATTTGTTCTTCTAAATCTGTTAACATGGTATTTTCAGTATCAAATACATCCAAATGTGTTAAATAAACAAGGATTTCTCTTTCAGATTGGTACAAACTGAGTATTTCTGTATCATTAACAAATTCTCTAATGATTTCGCCACTATCAACATCTTCAACAATGATGACCTCTTCCGGTCTCACCATTTTCTCTACAACTAAAACATATCTAAGTTGTGAACATACAGTTTCATACATATGTAATCTTAATGGATAATTTTGATATAAATTTGGATTTGGCGCTCCAATTGACATGGATGTAAAAGATGATTGAGTATTGGTAACTATTTGTTGTACTTCTAAAAATAATGAATTAATAAAAGAATTCCAGTAGTCTAAACAAATTTTAAAAATTTCACATTCATCAATACGTGTTAATTGGATTAAATATTCATGTGATGATAATAGTAAAGGTTTTAAATCACTATCCCGTTTTTCAAAATATTGTTTATAATTTGTTAAATATGTTGTAAGAAAGATTGTTAAATTTTGGAAAAATTTTTGGTCTTCGATTGATGAATTTATGTAGGTTAATCTAAGAGCAGATGTTGAAGCTGGCATAATTGAATGTGCTAATTGATCAATTGTATTTTCAAAATAATTTATAGTTTTCACTATTTTTTGAGAATCATTATTATTTATCTTTAAATTTGATATTTCAGTAAGACATTTTAATGCAATACTTCGTGTTTCTGGTTTTTTCATGTATACAATACTCAATAAATCTAGAATATCTGTTTCATAGATATAATCTAATGGAACCCAATTTAAATAACTTAATAAACATTCTAAAGTAACTTTATTTAAGGTTAAAGAATTAAGATTTTCATCAAGAACTTGAACAATAAATTTAAATATTTGTTGAAATTCTTTACACATGGATTTTTTCAATTTTAAAGTTTTGGCCTGGGTCATTTGTTCTTTTGAAGAATCAAAAATTTCTTCAGATAGTAATTTTAAGATATTCAAGTTATTTTTACAAATTTCAATCGATGCTGTTGATGATCCAATTAATTCTGGTATAAATTCTGGCCAATTATCTGGCCATTCTTGCTTTAAAATTTGAACTAAAGTTAAATCTGATTTGGTTATTAAATCGTTAAGATTTGAAGATGTATTCTGTTGACATAAGGAAAGAAGCATGCCAACAATAAAATTTCTTATGCCAATTCTTTGTTCTAACGGAAGTGATTTCCACCTTGATTTAATAAGTTTATCTAGGATAGATAAAGCAATAAATTTGGATTTAGAATTTTTTGAAAATTGTAAAATTTTATCTACTTGGATCCATGAATTTGGATTCTCTTGAAAAGCAGTTAATATTTTTTGAGCATTTAATTGATCCTGGCCCATGCCTGAGTAAAAAGTCGAGACTACCTGGTCAAAAAGATCCAAATTTAATTCTGACGAAAAATCAAGAATAGCTTCCATTGTTGACATTCCTAATAAAGTGGTTATTGTTGTTTGTAAGTGTTAATATGCTATGGGATGATTGCAACCTTCTATAATCTTTGGACAATTTATAATGTGTTACGATCTACTTTCAAATTATTCTTTGGGTTAACTTTATGTTAATATGATTTTGTAAATATGAAAAACTTTTCATAATAAGATAGTTATATGATGTAACTTATGGTATCATTAACTTTGACATATCATGGTAAATTGTCTTGTTTTTCTCCTTTTTGATTCGATTTTGCTTAATGAATTGTCACAGCGGGGTTTAAAATTACACCTTCGAACGATAAATTGGAAATGAAAGACTTTTAAAACAAGGACAAAATATAATATGGAAAGAAAGATCTGATTATTTGAATAATTGGTATAATTTAGTGAGCAATGACCTTGAACCTGTGATTTTTTTTAACTTTTGGCCACACACAGCAACGAAATCTCCAGTATAATATATGTGACACAAAATGATTTACAATCAAAAAAAAAAACTTACAAAAAATGACAACCAAAAAAAAAAAATTATTTTGTTATTTGAATTAAGTATTAAAAATTAAGTATTAAGAATTAGATAGAATGTTATTATAAATGAAAAGAAAACGTCTTGTTTGAACTTCTTAAAAAGCCTATTGTTCAGGGGTAATAAATACTAATAATTATTGTATTTTCTTCCCAACCATCATCGCATCAAGATTTTTGGGTAACCTTCGATTTAAACAATTTTGAGTCTTTTGAAAAATCAAATATCTAGTAGCATTTTCAAATCCAAATTTATTAACCATTTTCTTGAAAAACAACCCACATGCATTACATAATGTTGCCTTTCCAGTAGGACCTGAACGCCATTCAACCGTAACAGACGTATCACAATGAGAACAATGACCCATAGGATTTCTATTTTTACCGGAAGTTGAAACTTTGGATAAAACTGCTTTTCCTTTTTTTGACAACTGCATTAAGAATAGTGTAGCTTCATATTCTTCTTTGCCACAATTTTCAAAGAGTTC
>JAMSGN010000235.1:0-24692 GCA_030462905.1 Jamesozyma gamospora
AGCCGTGCACAACGATGTTTTCTGCCCAGAAGATAGCCGGGTAAATGTTTCAATCTCTTGAAAAAAAGTTGGTGTTTGAACATTTGAATAAGAAATTAAATTTTTAATAAAATTTAAATTAGTCGGTGGTGGTAATGCAATATTAATCAAATTATTTGTCTTTTCAATTTTAATTATTGAATTTGTTAAATTAACTAAAAAATTAATCATATCATTTGAAATTGGTCTTTCATTAAATTTACATAAATTTTTATAATCTAGCATGATTTTGTATGTTTTATGGTGGGTGGGTAAGTTGATGAATATGATATGCAATATTTTTAAAGAGAAAAAAGGGTTATTATGTATATACGATTTAAAAGATGAATGAAACTTTGCTTGAGAATGATATTAGTTCCTTTTTTTTTTTTTCCTTAGTTTACTTTTTTGTCGAACTTATATAAAATAAAAATTGGAGAAAGAAATTTATTTGAGTTCAGCGATACTTAAATTAAATAGATTAGCATTCTTTGTGAAGACAAGTGCAAATTAATGAGGGAAACTGGATTTTTTATTTCTTTTGCTATTTTAAATTTGCAGGTTTCATAATTGTTTGAAATTAAATTTATTTAATTAAATTTATTTTACTCGATGCGGTTTGCTGCTGGGTTTTGCAAAGAAAATGCCGTACAACTCTTTTAACGCGACACGAAATTTGCTGGTTTCAAAAAGTTCTATTTTTAACGGGTTTTATAATAAAATTATGTATGAAATATATATAATAATATTTTTTATTGTTACAACGGTTTAATGTTTTGATTGTCCTTGTAGTGTAATTTGTCACACTTATTTATCTATTTTATCTTTTTTACGTAATTGAAATACTCTAACGTATTCATTTGTTGATGGATTATCACTTGTTCTTCTCATTCTTGGATGTGGTTTGTTACTTTCGACTAATTTTAACGAGATTGGTGTTGTAGGCGATGATGATGATGTGTTTAAGGTTTGTAGTTGAATATCACTCATCTTTCTATTAATATTACTATTACTATTATTATTATTATCTGTGAAAAATGATGATAAATTTTGTTTCTTAATATTATATTTAATTATTTTTTTCTTTGATTTTGGTGAAAGATCTAAATTATTTTCTGTTATCTTATTATTAATATTTGGTAATTTTTTTTTATTTTTCTTAATTATATTTATTGATGGAGAGACATTATCTATAACTTTTCTTGGTGATTTTAATAAAATCATACATGATTTATCATTAATCTTTTTTTCATTCAAGATATTATTTTCGAATTTAAAGTTATTATTATTATTATTATTATTATTATTATTATTATTATTATTATTATTATTTTTAATATTATTATTTGTTATATTAATTTTATTTTTCAAAAATTCTACTTCTCTCTTAGCTAAATTCATTTCAACGGCTACTCTATTCTCTGAATTTTCCGTTAATTTTGAAAGTTGAGCTTGTAAAGTCCAATGTGATAAAGCAGTTAAAGATTTATTTAAGATATCTATAATTTCTAAATAATCAATATCATCATTATTTTTTTTATCACTTGCATCTTTCCTTTGGTTTAATTTTTTAATTAAAGATAAAATTTTAGATTCTAAATCTCTTGTACTCTTTAACGAGGGACGTAAAAATCTTGTAGTATCGATGACGTTTTTATTTCTTTCATCTTTAATTTTGTCGTTTGTTGTATCTTTGAGGTTAGATGACATGTTTGTCTTTTCATTGTTAACTTTTGGAAGTTCTTCAGGCGTTGCTAGTTGAACAGAGATATTTTTGGTATTACTATCTTTGTTACGCATGATACGGAGAACTGTTGTTGTTTAGTGTTGTATACTGTCTTTGTTATATTTGTGTATTGCAACGATGTTTAATAACGATTTTGTTTGTTTGTTTTTCTTGTTTGAAAGACCCCTCAGTGAACTTTTGCATTCTGTTTTTCTCGTCCCTTAACAATAAGCAAAAGCAATCCGGCATTTTTCTGCACAGAAAACCGAGCACCAAACAAACAAAACCAGAATCTCCACCAGAATTTCAACGTTCTTGTTCTTTCTTTCACCCTCTGAAGGGAAAGCAATAAACTCAAAATATCAAGTCATCTTTCTATACGTACATGAACTTTCACAATCTTTTATAATTGCATACTCTATATATCCTAAATCTATTTATATACAAGAATCCTCATTTCTTACTATCTTTACCATTCCCATTCGTCAACTCTTCAATCTTTGACTCCAAATGATCAATCTTCTCTTGATGTTTCTTCAATAATTCTTTCATATGAATGATTTGTTCTTTCTCATGTTTCCTAATATAATAATCTTCTTTAGCTTTTTCTCTTTCATCTAGTTTTCCAAATCCGCCAAGATTCGTTTGCGTAGCAACGGTATACGATCTCACATTAATCATTCTCTTGAAAACTGAATTCTTTAATGTACTACGTGAAATTATACCACAATATGACATGATTAATTAAGAATATTAATATTTTATATATTTTAAATGTGTGTAATAAACAATAATTACTTGGTTACCTGTATACATATTTTCAAACGTTTATTTTTTTTTATTTCGTTTTCTTTTTATATCATTTGCTACTTTTAAGGGGGTGCATGAAACCGTTTTTTTTATAACCCCATAAAATTTTCAAGCAAACAAACGGAGACAAACAAATAAAAAAATCTTGTCTCAACAATACAAAATTGTAAATTCTAAACTATTTCATCAAGACTGTTCGATATATGTCTATTTATCACAACATAACTTAATTCACTTATATATCAAGTATACAACTAATTATATACCCAATTATACAACTTACTTTACTAAACTTTTCATTTTAAAATATTTTATTTATATTTTGTACTTGTTTTTCACTCTCTTAACGTAATTCCAAAACACTAAAAGAAAAAAAAAACATTTTTTTTTGTTGAAAATTTTTTTTAAAAACTTAAATAGTTGTTTATGTAAAAAATATATATATTAAAAAAAAAATAGGTAAAGATCGTTTAATGCGAATATTTAGTTATAATATTATAGTGAATTTATTTTTTTTCTTTTCTTTCTTTAAATTAAATTTTTGAAAGTTTTGCTTTCTTTGAAGCAGGTTCATCATTATCATTACTTTGTTTTGGATCTAATCTTGGTGTACCAATTTCTGCATGAAAATCTTTAATAATTGAATCAACATCATCAATATTTAATGGTCTAATATCACCTAATTTCTTAATCTTGGCTGTAACTTCTTTAACTTGATCATCATTTAAATTTAAATTTAATTGATCAACTCTTGATTTAATAGCATTCCAACCAGTTAATCTATTAGCAAAATGAATATATCTTTTCATACCAAAATCATGTGGATCTAAAATTTCATATGTTGATGGATTAGCTAAGATAGCTTTAGCATGAATACCAGCTTTATGAGTAAAAGCACAAAACCCAGTAATTGGATTATTAAATGGAATATTAACTTCAACAGCTTCTGCAACTAAATTTTCAATATCTCTAATCTTATTTAATTTATATTTCGATTTAACATATTCTGGACATGCAACAATCATTCTTGCCATTAAACCACCTAATGGAACAATACCATTTCTTTCACCAATACCTAATACACAAACATCAATTAATTTTGCACCACCTTCTAATGCAGTATAAGCATTAGCAATAGCACAACCTGTATCATTATGAAAATGACATTCAATATCACATGAAACAACACTCTTCAAAGTTCTAACTAATTCATAAACTTGTCTTGGATTAGCACAACCAACTGTATCAGCAATACCAACTCTATTAACACCAATCTTATTAACTGTCTTATAAATATTTAATAAATCAACTAAATCACTTCTAAATGAATCTTCTGATGAAAATCTAATTTCAATACCTTTTGATTTAACAAATTCAATGACTTCAATTGCACTCTTAGCAATATAATTCATATCTTTACCATGACTATATTGTCTTAAGAATTTTGATGTACCAATAACGACATCAACACCATCCACACCAGTTTCGACAGCAACTTTTGCATCATCCATATGACAACGAATATGTGTAAGTATCTTTGCCTTTAAACCTAATTTACAAATAGCTTCACAATCTTTACGTGATTGTTCTGAAGCAACTGGTGATGTTAATTCAATATAATCAACACCAAAATCATCTAATGCTTTTGCAATTTCAATTTTTTTCTCGGTATCAAAAAATGAATTGGCAAATTGTTCACCTTCTCTTAATGTTGAATCAATTAATTGAAAATTACTAACATTTGATAAAAAATCTGATGGATTTGGTCCATATGGATTAACTTGTTGTGTAGCTGCTGTAGCTGATTCAGTTACTTTTTGAAAATTATCGTTACTCATTTTTTTTTTTTAATTATTATTATAATTTTTTTTCTTTGTATTTGTTAGAAATGATAAATTGTAATAAATACTGAAAAATTTAACAAGTGGTATTTATATAAGATATTAATAAAGTTTTCAAAAAATTTATTGAGAAAATTACGTTGGTCATTTTTATTGATTACATAAATTATTTATTATTTCAATATGACTGAAATATTTCATTTTACTCGACGAACGGCCCTTTTTCCGTTCGTTAATTTGTTAGTCACAACGTCAGTTGCGTTTATTTTTTCCACAGGTTTTTTTTTTCAGATTCCACTGCAATTTTAAAATGCATGAAGTGGGTTTTTTTTTTGTTTGTTTGTTTGTACAGGATTTGTTTAGTGAATGCTTGTTTAAAAAACAAAAAAAAACACCATAGAATAATGCTGTTACATATGTAAGTACGTACAGAAGAATAGTTTACTAGTCTTATGGGTTTACAAAAGTCGTGAAATCATTACAAAAGGTAAATTTATTTTTATTTATTACTAATTCATGCCAAATAAGAATATGATTCACCATCATCACATCTTTGTAAATATCCCTTTTGAATTAAATTATCTATGGATTTTTTAATCATAGAAACTTTAGCATTAAATCTTTGATGTGATTGTGCAATACATTCATTAACTAACATTGTATGTGGCAATTTTCTTTGTGATTTCATAATTCTAACAATACATGCCTCTAAAAATATTTGTCTCTCTGAATTTAATTCTTTTTCAATTTTTTCTGCCTCTGTGATTTTATCATTGTTAATCTTTTCACCATTAGAATCTTTCATTACTGCATTACTTAATGAATTTAAAATATCATTTTTAACACCACCAGCAAAATTAATATTTGTCTTTAAAGCTTTATATGGACGTGCTATTTTAAATTGAGTATCTGGTTTAATTAAAGCTTCTAAACCTGTTGGAATTTGTTGAATTAATTTAAATTTAATAAATGGAACCATTGATGCTGCTATATTTTGTAATGATAAATTTGTATTTTCTTGAATTTGTTCTAATGTCAGTACATCAACATCATTAAATTGTAATAATATACTCATTTGAAATAATGTTACAGTAAAATTAAATGGTGGTCTACCAGGCTTACCAATATCTGCAACTAATTCACCACGACATAATGGCCATAACCATTTTAATATTCTACCATTATGTTTAGCGGTATACATTTCTTCTAATCTTTCATAAGAATGTTTTAATTCTTGTGGTAAATTAAAATCAACTTCTTGATAAGAAAATGGCCACATATTTTCTGCAAGTACAAAAGGCTGTAATTCAGGATAATTTTCTCTTGAGTAATCTGGTAACATCTTAGCAACAACATCAAAATCTGTTTCCAAAATTTTAGATAATCTAACATCTTGAAACATCTTAGTAATTTTACCTGTGTATTCCATACTATTTTCACTTTGCAATCTTTGAATTATTGATTCTTCATCTTCATCACTTGTTGATGTACCATGAATAAGTCTCTTTGCAAATAATCTACGATAATGTGATTCAAATGCATCTTTATCAGTTAAAAATTTAAAGATTACCATAATATCATCTACACACATATCATTTGAAATTTCTGGTTTTGTTGATTTTTTCAATAATTGATCACTATATTTGGCTAACATTTCAGATGTCTTTGATGTTGCTGATCTTGATGAACCTTCAGATAATGCAAATTCATTATTATTTATATAAGATCTACAAGCATTATCTAACGCCTTTGTAAATAATGGATCATTAGAAAAACATTCTGTTGTAATTGCACGAAAAATATTGTAAACTTCTAATAATTTTTTTATATAATCCTTTGGTGGTAAAGAATGAACAGCAGCCAGGACCATTTTTTTATTATTTTTACTACCATTATCTTCATTATTCATTACAGCAGCTTTATGCATAGAAATTAATTGAGATATTTCTGCTTTACCAAAACGTTTAATATATCCTTCATATGATTTAGCTAATTTTGGTAATAAATTGAAATCCCTTTGCATTAAATTATATAAAGCAGATATTTTACTATTATCTCTAGAATCTAATAATGTAACAAAATCTGCTTCTAATTTTTCAATGTGATCTTTAATTAATACTGTATTTAAAGTTTCAGATAAAGGTTTCTTTGTATGATCATCCCAATACATTGACATACCTTTCTCTTCACGAGTAAGAATATCATGTGTTTCAAAGATATATTCTGTGATTGAATGATTTGTTAAATAATCATTTGAATATTGTTTATAATAATCTTCAGTTCTCTTTAAAAATGGTTTTTCAAATACTTGAATATAAACATTTAAATTCAATTTTTTCAAATCTTGTGGATCAATACCTAATGCAACAAATGATTTAATTGCTGTAGTTACATCAGCTCTATTTATAATATTACCATCTCTTTCTAAAGTTATCTGATGTAAAATTTCATTAACTATATGTTCACTATTTGGATCAAACATAACATCTTTCCAAGTCATCAAACATAAAGTATTTACATCAAAAATATGTCTTTTACCATCACTTCTTTCTTTTTGAACCCAATATCTATTCATATAATCAAAAGTATGATTTAAAAAAATAGCACCAATAGTAAATCTTTTCCAATGTCTTACATAAAAATGTAAAAAACTTTCATCATCTTTTTTCAGAAATTCAATAATATAAGTTTTTAAATATTTTCTTAATTTTTCGTATATTTCACTACCAACAAGAATTGATGTTTGATTTTGTGGTTTATCAGCATTAAATTGACCTGAAGAACGTGATTTGTTAACACAATAATTATAAATGGCTGTATAAATTTCCATGTACATTGTTGGTGATAAAACTTTATCAACTCTTTTATTAGTTGATGTATTATTACTTTGATGTCCCAAAATTTGACTAATACCAGGTTCTATAAAATTCCATGTGGCTTCTAAGTCATCAGATCTTGGAAGCATCTCTGTCATTGTAATTTTTTCTATTTATCTTTTTTTCTTTTTATAGTTTAAAATCTAAGCTAAAAAGTAACTAGTATAAAATAAAGAACTTTTTCAAACTCAATTAAAAATTTCAATGTGTATTTATCTGACTAGCGATACCTAAAATAATGTATCTGCAATGTTTTTCTATATAAAAGTTTAATTTAAGTCTTAAAATAGCACTTAAACGATCAAAGGGAAATATGCAATGAATAGAATGAAGTTGAAAGTTCCCAAAAATATGTTAGGAAAACCCTTTAAATATTCAATTAAACTTACTTGTTCGTGCCAATGCCCTTAATGTTGTATGTTCAAAATCCTTATAAAGTTTGATCCAAAGTTTGCCACATTTCTTTAGTATTGTACGTTTTTTGGAGGGGGTTGAAAAAAAAAAACTACTGTAAAAATTCAATAGACATCAAAAGGCACCGTGCGGGTAATTAAAAAATCAAAACTTTTTGTATGAATAAACCATATAAATCTTTTTTGTATTGAAAAATTAGATATAAATTATATTAAAGATATGCTTTATTCATGTATAGAAAAAAAAAATGATATGAGTAATCACATGCAATATTACGTATGCTAAAAAAAAGTTTTATTTTAAAAAAAAAAGTCTTGTAGATGGTTCTTAATTCCGTCCCAAATTTGCGCTAACCCTTTCAACTACTCTTATAATACTTACAGTAAATGCCAATACCCACATAAATAATAACATAAATAAAAATGTTGCTAATGCTTCTTGTTTTTGACAAATGTTTGGAATTTTTGGATACATGTGTAAAATTCTATCTTCCATTCCTTCACTATTATAACAAACCCATTGTCTGTCATATCTAGTATCAAATGTTAATGCTAAATTCGCACTAGAAAATATGATGAAAAGTAAATCAAGTAAAATTAATTTTAATTTACTCAATGGATTTCTTAAGCCAAGGGGTTGTCCCGAAAATTCATCAAATGCAATGTAAATTGTATATACTACAGCAATAGAATTAACACAAATAGCCATTATTGTACTTGGTTGTTGCCGTATTGAACCTTGAGGTGTAGCAGAACTTGATCCTGAATTTTTAAATATTTTGACAGCTAAACCTAATGCAATTAATGATAATATACCAACAATAACTCTAATACTTAATGGTAAATATTGATTTTCTAATAATACCTTGGTTATCTTAGGTCTCCACTGTTGAAATTTTTTTTGTCTTAATCTTTTCCATCTCTCTTTATCGTTATTTAATTCTTCTAACCAATCCATTTTAGCTCTTGATCTTCCACTAAACATAGACTCACCAGATTTTCTGACTCTTGGACTTTGATTACCTACAACATTATCATTTTGTATATTACCATAATATAATTGTTTAACTCTTCCAATATAACTATTCCATGCATTTCTATCATGTTCATCTTTGAATTCATAATTATTATCAATAGGTAAATTAAAAATGTGATTTAATCTTTCTTCCCCACCCCAATCAGCATCTAGACTTCTCAGGACTTCTCTTCTAATCATTTCTTTTTCTCTATCATCTATTGAAGAAGAATCATTCATCATGCTTTGTATACTTGAAGAATAGGTATTAGATCTTGATAAGAATGGATCATTTGTAACTTTTAATCTACGATCAGCAGTATAAGAAATATTGGAACCAATATTTGTTGCTAAAGTATTCCATTTATCCTGTTTTGATATAGATGGAACTGAAAGTTTTGGAAGTAATCCATTTTTTTTAACGCTATCAAATTGTTGCTCTAATACAAATGGTGGAATAGTTGTAGGATAAAATGAATTAGGATTTAATTTTAATGATGAGTAATTTTGTTGAGAATTTTCTTTAGTTTGATTAGTTTCATTATCTATAGATTGAGTATAGTTAGTTGTATGCGTTTCTGGTGTCACATCTACATTCCCCTCGGGTGTTGAGGAAGAACATTCACCTGGTTCATTTTTTGTTGTCTCCATTTATGATGGGGTTTCAATTAAAATTACAACGGTTTTATTAGATGTAATATCCAAGTATATTATTTTTTTAATAGGCTGTTGTTTTTATCAAGTTTTTTGTGATATTTGTATCTTATCTTTTCATAACCTTACAAGACTTTATTGCTGTCAACTATATTGTATATGCTCATGCATGTTAGGTTAAAGGCTTGGCATATAGGACACAAATAAACGGAGGGAAAAAAAATGAAACAAATTGTGACTGCCATTTTAAGAACCTGAACACCAACCACCCAAACATTTGAAAAACAAGCATACGTTTGATAATTTTTTTTATTTTTTTTACCCCGCGACAAAAACAGAAATTTCAATCCCCTAACTTTCCAAAATGTTAAAAACTACCCGGATTTCTCCATTTTTTTCGAATTCATCACATTTTCCTGGAAATTTCATCGCCAAAATTTCAACAGTTTCGCAACTTCGACATGGATATATAATTTGTACACATAACATCAATTTTTAATACTACAATGATTAACCTTTCCTAAATTTTTTTTTTAATTGTTTTTTTTTTACAGATACTCAAGACCAACTTACATTCATTATGAGAGCTAAGTGGAGAAAGAAGAGAGTTAGAAGACTTAAGAGAAAGAGACGGAAGGTGAGAGCTAGATCCAAATAAGCGGATTAATTTAAAATTTTAATGATTTTTTCTTAATGATTTTATTTTATCCCTTATTTTTAAAAGAGTTCTAGCTCTTATATAATTTCCATTTCCAACTATTTTTAAATTTAGTTTATATGAATTGTCTCGAGTTTTTATTTTATAATTATTTCTATGTTACTGTTTATATAATTTAATATTATAATAATTGGTTTTTTGAATTTTTTATTTTTTTTCATTTTTCAACCTGAATATTCTTTATTACCAAGAAGATTTTCACGTTATAATCGAAATCATCGCTGCTATGATATGAATGAACCTACATCAAATAAATGTCTAATTTGATCTTTTTTTTATGTGATACTATAATATAAAATGATAACATCTGTCCAAGTCTTACAAGTAATGAAAGCGCATATTCACCTTTTATAAAGCTTTTGGGATGGTAAATAAGTGCACCAGCATGGTCTACAACAATTTTCTTCTTGTCAGGACCACTTCAGTACTAAATAAAACCCTGTACCAATGAAATGAGCTAATATGAAAGGACCATTGCAAAATGATTTATAAACATTAGTAACAATATTTCTTTAAAAATTTCTTCATCACTCCCCTTGACGAAACCATCAGAATCAATTAAACCAGCAATAACACAGTTCCGATACCAAAAGATTCAATAATTTTCAAAAAATCAGTGTTTTTTTGTTAAAGATGGACGAATTCCTTTGTCTTCGACACATGTACCGAGAGCAACAGTGTAGTCACCAAATTTATCTCAAGAAACTTCAGTTCCAGCAGTTGACGGTCTGGAACTTTCAATTTCAATTTTAATAGGTTCTTTTTCGGAAGGTTCAGCATCGATGTTATCATCACATACAATGAATCAGTTATTTTTCGATATTACCACTGTTAATTTTAATTAATTCAACTTCTTCTTCACCTTTTTATAGTAACAATGATGATGTGCGGAAGAGGTTGTCATTGAACCAAAGGCCTTATCAGATTCAGAAACACTTAAATAATTGGGTATATTTTGGATAAATGTAAAACTTAGAGCGGGACATTTGATCGTTATCAACCTAGAAAGTATGTAATCAACCTATCTTGGGAACAAGTTCTTTTGCAAACCTTAATTCGTGAAGTTTAGCAGCTAAATCACCTGAATCTTTAAAGATAGGATTAATCGTTTTGAAGATTTTTTTGACATAACATCCGAGATGCTTATAATCATTAGCTTCAATAACCTAATCAATAGGTTTTAAACTGATAGTAACCATGAACTCACTAACTTTCCTTTGAGCATTTTCTTGCTTTCATAGTTTTTGTTGCAATAATAATGTACAAGACAACGTCTCGAGAAAATGAAATGTCTTTTTTTTTAAAGTCTTTTAAAGCAACTATAAATTTTAACCATTATGTAATACTTCTATATATTTATAAATAACAATTTGTGATCTCTATTTGACAGTCATTCTTTTAATTATCCAATAACGTCAGGTATGGATTATAGCTTAACCATATCTATCATTCGAAAGTTTTCATGTTAGTAAGCTTCAGCCCTTTAACAATTTTACCATAAAAAGATAATCCTAAGGCAAAATGAGTAACACCGGCGTTAACTTGACCTTCTAATGCTCGAGTTGTAAAATTTACTGGTTGAGGATTACGAAGAATCAATTTATGATTATTTAAACAAACTTCGTTCATTAAACCAAAAATTTCATCTTTGGTACGGTGTTGAGTGGTATAACAAACTTCATAAATAGTTTCTTTACCACGAGGTAAAGCAATAACAGATCTTAATTTACCATATTTACCTATGAATTGCTCACCGATTTCAACATCTTTAATTGATTTATAAGAACCATCTGGCATCAAAACTTTAGTACATTCAGCAAGACACCCGACGTAGATAATTGCATCTGAGTTAGAATATTTAGATAATGATTGGGAAATAACTGTTTTACCACAACCGAAAGCACCTGGAATACAAGTAGTACAACCTTGAACACATGGGAAAAGAGCACATAAGACTCTTTGATCACTGAAAGATACTTGTTGGTAGAAACGTTTTTTGGTATATTGTGTGATTGTGGAATCGAGCAACAATTTTTATAGCGGTGACTTAAATTTTTTTTAAAATCTAAAAAAATCATGAGACTTTAATTATTTTGACATTTTTCTATTATATAGAGTGATCATATATATTTATATTTTTATAAAAACTGTTGTAATGAAAATTCACATTACGAATCGGTGTAATATATTGTTGAATAAGTAGAGAGTTAAAAAGAAATGTTTTATCGTAAATTTATTTTGATTATTAATCAGTTGATTCAGCAAATCTTTCTTGCATATTTGATATAACTTTTTCAAATTCACCATGAACTTCTTTTTCACCTCTACTTGGTTCGAAAAATTTAGAGGAAGAAACTGCATGTTTAACATCACCAGTGGCTTCAGAAAGTTTAGACCAACTTGCACCATTAGATACAGCCTTTTGTGCTTCATCATGATATCCAATAAATGCTCTCATCATATCAAAAGTTTTCCAAATTGGACAGAATGCATCATATGTAGAATAACCATTTTGTTGTAAGAAATCTTCTTTAATTAATGTAGCAACATCTAAAGTAATCTTATCGTTATCTGATAAAGCAGATTTACCAACTAATTGAACGACTTGTTCTAATTCTTCAGCATTTGATAAAATTTCTTTCATACGATCTCTTAAGACTGGGAACTCTGGATAATTTTGATCATAAAATTTATTTAAAACGTTAGTATATTTAGAGTAAGAAACTGATGTGTTAATAGATGGGAAATGTTTTCTTTGAGCTAATTTTTTATCCAAACCCCAGAAAACTTGTGTAATACCTAAAGTAGCAGTTGTAACTGGATCAGAGAAATCACCACCGGCTGGGGAGACAGCAGCAACAATAGAAACAGAACCGACACGATCTGGAGAACCTAAAGCAACCGCCTTACCAGCTCTTTCATAAAAGGAAGCTAATTTAGCACCTAAATAAGCTGGGAAACCTTGATCAGCTGGCATTTCACCTAAACGACCAGAAATTTCTCTTAAAGCTTCTGCCCATCTTGAGGAAGAATCAGCAATCATGGAAACATCCTTACCTTGATCTCTGAAATATTCAGCTAATGTAATACCTGTATAAATAGAAGCTTCTCTAGCAGCGACTGGCATGTTAGATGTATTAGCAACTAAAGTTGTACGTTTCATAATTGGTTCTTTTCTACCGTTAACTTCAGTAAATAATTCAGGGAATTCCATCAAAACTTCAGCCATTTCATTACCTCTTTCACCACACCCGACGTAGATAATTGCATCTGAGTTAGAATATTTAGATAATGATTGGGAAATAACTGTTTTACCACAACCGAAAGCACCTGGAATACAAGTAGTACCACCTTGAACACATGGGAAAAGAGCATCTAAGACTCTTTGACCTGTTAATAATGGGTAATCAGCTGATAATTTTTCTGCAACAGGTCTTGGAACACGAACAGGCCATGTATGATACATTGAATAATCATATTTAACACCATCAAATTCGACTTCTAAAATTTTTTCATCAACAGTATATTCACCAGCTGAAGCAATCCAAGTAATAGTACCTCTTGCTCTTGGTGGTAATAAGATTTTATGATTATCTAATAAAGAATTTTCAAAAATGGAACCAAAAATATCACCACCAGAAATATGATCGCCAACGGTATATTTACCTGGGGTAAATTGCCATTTAATTTGTCTATCTAATGCAGGAGCATCAATACCTCTTGGAATATAAATAGATTGAGAAACTTCTTTAATAGCTTTTAAAGGTCTTTGAATACCATCATAAATGGTTTCCATTAAACCTGGACCTAATTCAACAGACAAAGGTTTACCAGTTCTTAAGACAGGATCACCGACGGTAACACCTGCAGTTTCTTCGTAAACTTGAATAGTAGCTTTATCACCATCAATTCTAATAACTTCACCTACTAAATTACCGTGACCAACTTTAACTAATTCGTACATAGCACAACCGATCATATTTTCAGCAACAATAACTGGACCAGAAACGGAATAAATTGAACCATATTCAGATTCATTATGATCATCTAAAGATATTCTTTTAATCTCCTTACGAGCATTTTCTAAAGCACCGGCCATATTATATTATTTTGTTGTTTTTATTTATACTAATATTATCGAATACTTTTTCGTTGTCTTATTCTAAAATTTTCGTATATTTATGCTTTATCTTTAATATGTAATAAATTACAAGATAAAAATATGAAGTATAGTTAACTGAAATTAGTTTGTTACTTTACAATTGTTTTATATAATAAACACGTCTTTTCCTTTGTTGGTCTGTTATTTGAGTGTTAATACCAATAATGGCTGCTTTTTCGATAATGCATTTGCAGCATGCAACAAAAATACCCGGCCAAAAAAACCAAATTTTTCTTACAACTTGCAAAACTTGCAGCCACGAGACTTATTCGATCACGTTTTCGTTGTCGTGCAGTACGGAGTCAGCATATTTCAAAAGTGCACTCCATAGTTACGATATTACGAGTCGTTGTATGAACATTGAAGATTATTGGTAACAAACCAGTGTTACCCGCCAAAGCCGTGCACAACGATGTTTTCTGCCCAGAAGATAGCCGGGTAAATGTTTCAATCTCTTGAAAAAAACATTGAAATTGTAGGAGAAAAAGGAAATTTGCGGGTACGGTAGAAAGGGAAAATTATTAACAACTCACAGTCAACGGATTATAATACAAATTATAGATTAAATTTTAAGGTTTGATCGAAATATAATACTAGTTGAAATAGTTTATAATTAATTGTAATTGTGTCTGTGTTCTTTTCTTCCCCTTATTTGAATTATTTTCATCGAGTTTACATCTGTTTGAGACTAGTTTAAATTTTTTAACACTTTTATTTATTTACTTATTCTTTGCAAAAATTTTTAAACTATATTATATCTAAAAAAAAATATTACTATATTATACCATAATCAATTAAATTAAAAAAAAATGGATATGGATATGGATGTACCAATGCAAGATGCCGTATCTGAACAATTATCACCAACTTTAAATGAGGATTCAAAGGAAATCGGTAATGAAGATTATCAAGAAATTGATTTTAAGCCAGGTTCTTCGGGTATAGCAGATAATAAATCATCAAAACCATTAGAATTGAATTCAACAAATATAAATCAATTAGACGTTTGGATTGAAAAATTAGGTAAATGTGAAATACTAAGTGAAGATGATGTTTCAAGATTATGTAAAATGGCTGTTGATGTTTTACAATTTGAAGAAAATGTTAAACCAATTAATGTTCCCGTAACAATTTGTGGTGATGTTCATGGTCAATTCCATGATCTTATGGAATTATTTAAAATTGGTGGACCTTGTCCTGATACTAATTATTTATTTATGGGTGATTATGTCGATAGAGGTTATTATTCTGTTGAAACTGTTTCATTTTTAGTCGCAATGAAAGTTAGATATCCGAGTAGAATTACAATACTGAGAGGTAATCATGAATCTAGACAAATTACACAAGTTTATGGATTTTATGATGAATGTTTAAGAAAATATGGTAGTGCTAATGTTTGGAAAATGTTTACAGATTTATTTGATTATTTTCCAATTACTGCATTAGTTGATAATAAAATCTTTTGTCTACATGGTGGTTTATCACCAATGATTGAAACAATTGATCAAGTTAGAGAATTAAATAGAATACAAGAAGTTCCACATGAAGGTCCAATGTGTGATTTATTGTGGTCTGATCCTGATGATAGAGGTGGTTGGGGTATTAGTCCTAGAGGTGCAGGTTTCACTTTTGGACAAGATATTAGTGAACAGTTTAACCATACAAATAATCTATCTTTAGTAGCAAGAGCTCATCAACTAGTCATGGAAGGTTATTCTTGGTCACATCAACAAAATGTGGTTACAATTTTTAGTGCTCCAAATTATTGTTATAGATGTGGTAATCAAGCTGCTATTATGGAAGTTGATGAAAATAATAATAGACAATTTTTACAATATGATCCATCAGTTAGACCTGGTGAACCAACCGTAAGTAGGAAAACTCCAGATTATTTCTTATAGTTAGAGATTACATTACATTAGATGAATCAAGCAATAATACATTTATTTCTTTTCTGAAAGTATTTTAATAATATCTGATAATTAATAGTAATGTCCCTTTTTTTCGCACTTCTCATTCTACCTTTTTTTTTGAAAAACCTTCCAAGAATTAAAATCCATCACATATATATACGTATATAAAAAAAAAATATAAAATTCACATTGTCATTGTAATAAGCAATTCAAGTAAATTTACTTCAAATGACACGTAGAAAATTAATGAAAATTAAGATAATATCATATATATAGAATATCTTGTAAATTATATAACTTTAATAGTTTGCTTACTATACGTTGAAATTTCTTTGTAACAAAATTTTCCAACCATTTTCATTATTATGAAACGTAAAGAAGCAGCACTATTAATAAATTACCGTTTTTCATTAATTTAAAACGCGAGAAAAAGAACGAAGAATGCAAATTCGGATATTTTTAATGTCGCACCATGAAATTGATTTAGTTGGGAAAATTTATAATATTGATTCGTCTTTGAAACAATAATATTATTATTAAATTGAGTATTTAATAAATAATAAACAATTTATTTAATCCTAAAACTTGTAAATTTACGAAAAGAAAAAAAAAGAAATAAAAAAAAATAATTAATCAATTTTAAACAAATCATTATAATAAATCATGTCTACTGAACAAACCGATTTTAAAGAATTTGAAGAAGATAAAAAAAGAGATGATTACATCGTTTCAGCTAAAAAGACTGTTGATGAATATAAAAATTTAGACGCTGAAGATGAATCATTAGCAAAATGGAAAGAATCTTTAGGCTTAAGTTCAGATATTTTACCATTAGAATTTCCAGGTGATCAAAGAAAAGTTGTTGTACAAAAGATTCAATTATTAGTTAATACTGAACCAAATCCAATTACCTTTGATTTAACAAATGAAAAGACAATAAAAGAATTAGCTTCAAAACGTTATAAAATTAAAGAAAATTCAATTTATAAACTAAAAATTACATTTAAAGTACAACATGAAATTATTACTGGTTTAAGATATGTTCAATATATTAAGAAAGCTGGTATTGCAGTTGATAAAATTGATGATCATTTAGGTTCATATGCACCAAATACTAAGAAGAAACCAAATTATGAAGTTGAATTACCTGAAAGTGAAGCTCCAAGTGGTTTCTTAGCAAGAGGTAATTATAGTGCAGTTTCAAAATTCATTGATGATGATAAGACAACTCATTTAACTTTAAATTGGGGTGTTGAAATTGTTAAAAAATGATTGTTTTTTTATTTTCTAACTTTTACATAAACTTTATTTATATATATTTAATAATAATGCATTTCATTTTATTTTTAAAATTTAAATCATATTATATATAATAAGGAAGAAAAAAATAAAACAACTTTTTAAAGATAATACTGTATACACAATATATATATGTAAAGACTTTGATGCAGGTAAATCAAGAGAGAAAGAAAATAATAATATTAATAAATTTTTTTTTATTTAATTTAAGCCTTGATAGCATACTTTCTTTGTGGGAAAGCAATTTGTTTCTTCTTTTGTTTTTCAGTAACTCTAGAAGCTTCAAATTTAGTTAAAGCTCTTCTTAAAGCTCTAGTTTTCTTAGCTCTTAAATCTTTTGGTTGATATTTCTTACCTTTGTATAATTGTCTAACAGCTTCTCTTTGTTGTTCATTAATGATAGTTAAAACACGAGCAATGTTTTTTCTAACAGTATGAATCTTTGGTAAAGATGGTTTAGATAATTTTTGAACTTTTAAATCAGCTAATTCTTTTTTTAAATCAATTAATTGTGATTCTAATTGTTCCTTAGATTTAGTTCTTAATTCGTAAGATTTAATACCGGCCTAAATAATATGATAAATTATTCTTTTTTTAAAATTGTTCTGCATGTATAATCATGAAGACAAGTCACAATAAAAAAGAAAATTTCATTATAATTGTTAGTAAGATGAAAGTGCCACTAAATAAAATGAGACGATAAAATTAATGATTTAGGATCTTATGATAGAGTAAAAACTAAACTTAAATGGAATTTATTGTGTTATATGCATCAATGGTATTATCATTTATTATCATTTCCAACACATATCTTGATTTATTTTTAACGATAGTATAATCGTAATTTTCCATAATTTCAAACATAAATTTTTAAACCAGAATTTTTCTAAACATGTTCATTTATCAATTTACATACCATTTTAACTATATTATCCTTCAGTTTCTTCAAAAAGAAATATACTCACAATTTTTAAAAGTTAATTGTTTACTCAGTTATATTTTTCAAGAGTTTCAATTTTTAGATGCATCTCGCCTTACCATAGAGTGGTGTACAGGTGCATTAATTGAATTTTTCATCTTTGAGGATTTTTGTGATTTTTCCAGGACAAAATTTCTGTCAAACTGAAATTTTTGAAACAATTTTTATTTTTTTAAACAAAAGCCGTACATCAATAATGGGTGGGTTTCAAGGCAGTCATTGGTTTAAACATTTGCAGATGTTTTTTTTGGTTTCGGGATCACAAGATCAACTAAGTAAAATTGTACATACATTGAAATACATATAAAAGTAAAAGATAAGTTATTTCGAATAGTATATATTTATCGTATATTTTTATAGTATTTTATTTTTCTTTCTTTCTTTCTTTCTTTCTTTATCTAGTGCCTGACATTCATAATAATAAAAAAAACCGATTAATATTTAGATTAGGATTGGTTCTTTAAATTGTTACTTAACCATTCTAAACCTTCATACAAACCTTCACCAGATGTAGCACAAGTAGATTGAATAAACCATGGACGATTTCTAATAGAATGTAAACCTAATTTTTCTGTAATTTCAGCAGCTGACATAGCTTCTGGTAAATCTTGTTTATTAGCAAAGACTAACCAAACAGCATTTCTTAATTCATCTTCATTTAACATTCTTTGCATAACTTCTCTTGCTTCACCAATACGCGATCTATCATTAGAGTCAATAACAAAGATAACACCTTCTGTGTTTCTATAATAATGTCTCCATAGAGATCTAATTCTATCTTGTCCACCAACATCCCAAACTGTAAATGAAATGTTTTTATATTGAACAGTTTCAACATTGAAACCAATAGTTGGAATGGTAGTGATAACTTCACCTAATTTTAATTTATATAAAACAGTAGTCTTACCGGCACCATCTAAACCAACCATAAGAATACGCATTTCTTTGTTACCAAAAAGGTTTCCAAATAATTTTGAAGCAAATATACCCATATTGTCACTGTAAACTCTAAACTTCCTTTTTGATTAACTGTTAATAAGTTTTGTTAAGGAAAAAAAAAAATCAATTGTTAGTATCTAAATTAAAGGTTTTTAATATTTGATCACTTTTGTAGTCTAAGACGATCGATTATATCTTCTCCTGTTTTTTACTTAAATTTAAATCACCTATTCAAATTTTGTTTCGTCGAAATTTTCTCACAGGAAAACCAAGCAGAACGCGTGTTCTTTCTCCACCAAATAAAAAGTAAAAAAGAAACCACTGAGGCCAAAGATAAAGTGAGGAAACTGTATAGAATAAGATATGTCATTTATCATGTATGTCTTGCTTAAAGAATAAATCTTGTAGGACATATATACATAGCATATTCAATTGGTCATCATTTGTAGGAGGCATATCGAACGTAGTATCAGATAGAAAAAAAGGATCATAAGCTTTAAAAGTATAACTTACACTTATCAAATATCTATTGATCTATCTATTAAAATTGAATATAAAAATAAATTCAATTAAAAAAAGACTTGTCTTACGATAACTATACTTAACCAGTTATTTTTTATAAAAAAGTTCAACAGTTTTGAGTATTCATTGCAACGTGTTCTAATGTGAGTTTCAACTTTCAGATTTCCGTCAAGGCGGATCATGAAGTTTGCGCTTAACTGTGGTGCAATTTTCAAAATCCGGGTCAATTAACGTGTATTGTAGAATATTTTGATGAATATATAATGTAAAATCTATAAAATAAATGCTATTGTAAATAATATGAAAAATTCGACATTCTTGATTTAATATGTTTAATTCTTGGATGAAGAGGATTGAGACGTAGCTTGTGAAGAAAGAGATTTTGAATTCAATGCTAAAAATCTATTCCAATCATCACTTTTTTCTTCAGTATCTAAAATTTTTGTTTCTTCATCACTAGTTTCCATTATTGTAAAACGTTCAAAATTCGATTCTAAAGTATCTGTTTTGCCCTTTGTAAAATCATCAACACTGTATGTAATGACATTTTTATTTAAAAAATGACCCATAAACTCATTATGATCGTTCATGATTTCAGAATTACCATGACTTTTCATGATGGATGAACTACTTTCTACACGACTTCCACAACTGTAATCAGATAAAATAGATGGTGGACCTCTTTGATATGTATTCAATGTTAAACCATTACCTAAGTCTATGTGCTTATCCATGATCGAGCTGTTATCTGTTTGCGAGGCATTTATCGGACATTTCATCATACAATTAGATGGCCCTGAGCTTGGCGTTTTGATTCCATTCAATACGCTTTTTTCATTTTGTATATGAATATGATTTGTCGTTGAGGGAATTTTTGAACAACTACTGAAATCTTGTAAATTAGACATAGGCTTCAATTCTAAGCTCGTTCTTTCAACCTGTTTCGATTGCGTAAAAAAAAGATTATTATCGCGCTTATTATCATTACTATTTAAAACTTCTATGTCATTTAATAAATCGGTAATAGGTTTTAGATGAATAACTTTAGGCCTTTCCTTAATGATTTTATTCCATTTACAAGAAGCAAAAGGATTTGGAGCTTCTGAATATAATTCATCTATTTCTTCTAAAGTTAAGCCACTCGTCTCATAAACCGTGAAAAATACCACAATGAAACCCAACGCATTCAAGGATCCCCAAATATAAAAAATCTTTGAACCAATATGTGATTTTTTATTTCCAATGTTAAAAATATAAGGTGTCATCCATGCACAGATAAAATTAAATAACCAATTAACAGCGGTACAAATAGCTGTACATTTCGATCTAACTCCAAGTGAAAATAATTCTGCAGATATAACCCAAACTACACCACCCCAAGTAGCAGAAAATGCGGCTATGAAAAGACATATAAATGCAATAATGATATTGATACCTTTGCCTTGCTTCACAGTGGTACCAATGATTGCTACAACAAAATTAAAAATAGTCATCATAACACCACCACAAAGTAAAATTTTCCTTCTTCCTAAATATTCAACTAAAAACATACCAGGAATATTAAATACAACATTAACAGCATACGTGATAAATGAAACCAAATAACTGTTTTGAATTCCACTTTTATAAAAAAATTTTACTCCATAATAGAAAATAAAATTAATTCCTGAAATTTGTTGAAACATTTGAATAATAATACCAGTAAACATTCGAAAGACTTGTTTAGGTCTACTTTTGTTAGATAAAAAACAATCTAATAACGATGGTTTCCCAAAAGATGCTTCATAATCATAGGTAGCTTTGATTTCAACTAACTCTTCCAGCAGTCTAGGGTCTTGAATTGGTATACCTCTTAAAAATGATAAAGCCTTAGCTGCTTTATTAATTTCATCCTTCAATACAAAATATCGAGGACTTTCTGGTAAGAAAAACATGCCCAAGATCAAGACAAAAGACCAAATATATTGCAGACCAATTGGTATTCTAAAGGACGATGCACCAGATCTTAACCTTGTACCTTGTGAAACCGCGCTTGAGATTAATAATCCGAGAGTGATTGCAAATTGATATGTTGAAATAATAGCACCTCTCAATGATTTTTGAACGGCTTCAGCCTGATATAAAGGAACAACAACAGAAATAATACCAACACCAATTCCGGAAATAAGTCTTCCGATAACAAGTAAAATTAAATTGTTTGCAGAAACTTGTAAAGAATTTCCTATTGAGAAAACTACAGCAGTACTAATTATAATGGCCCCTTTTCTTCCATAACTATCAGATATCCAGGGCGCTATCAAAGCTCCAAAAAATGTCCCTAATGACAGAAATGAAACTAATATTGCCATTTGAACTGTAGTAAAATCTTCATGATTTGGCGCAATTTTTAGTTTAACAAATGGTAAATCAATAATTGAATTTATAAGTCCAGTGTCATATCCATAAAGAAACCCACCTACTGCTACAAATATACCAACTAAAATGGACATTACCATTGACCTCTTTGGCAATGGTTCTGCTAATTTTCTTGCGTAAGTTTCATCTTCTGAATCAGTAGAAATCTCACAAAGTTCTCCTTCATTAAGATCGAGACCCAAAATTTTTACATCCTTTTCTGGTGATGAAATTTTTATAGATACGGTTTCATACCGATTTTCTTCATTAAATTGTTTAATGTTTGGTACAGGCGTTATATTATTGCGTGAATTTATAATTACATCAGAAAAATCTTGATTTTTGCAATTATTATTCATATCTTGTTTATTCTTGTTTAATTAACCAAGTTTTGGACTACCCTTTTTTTGTATCTTATTATGAAAAGTTTAAAGTTTATAATGTAAGTATCATATGATGTAATGTACAAAATAAAGCTGTCAAGCATTCATAACTTTTGTCTGTGAACTCTATAAAAAGTCAATGCAAATAAACTTGCAATAAATTAAAAGTTACCTATGATGTAATTTTTTAACAGTTAATAAAAAGGTATATATATGTTAATTTTGGTACTAACCTTATTCTCTTGTTCTGCGTTTATTTTATTCCGTTTGATCTGAATGCCCGATGAATAGAAACTGAAGAATTTTTGATAGTCGAAAAAAAAGAAAACACTCAACGATAAGCTCAAGATTATAAAGTTGGACTATTTTGAAGGGTCAGTGTCCTAATATGAGCAAAACAAACATGTATTCAAATTTTTATGATTGTCTACATTTCTCTTGACTTTATGAATTAAAATTTATTATTTCTAGGTAGTTAGGTGCTAATATAATTCCCATACACTTGAAACTCGTGTGTTTTGTATATACCTTTACAAATACAAGAAAAATCTAATTATTTAATATATATGTATTATCTGTATAGGAATTAAAAAGACTATGTGGTGATGAAATGTTGGTAACGTTAACTTACTTGCCTTTACTTGTCATGTTCTCTAATAACTTCATGTAAAACGCGTAAACTATTTGAGTATCATTTTACATAGAAAAACCCTCAAATTAGCCTACTTGTCAATTATTTTATAAATGAATAAAGGTAATGAATATATAAAAGAAAGAATGTCTGTTAGAAAAAATAAAAATAGTAAATCAAAACATAGAAAAGCAACTAAAGCTCTGCGAAACGTTCTTCAAAATTTGATTCAAAAAGAAGTAAATAAAACTAAAACAGAGACGTACAAACGTAGTAATCAACCTCAATCAAGATGGAAAAATAGATTAGTTACTATTGGGGGAAAAGATGGATTCAAAATTCATGAAGAAGAAAAGGATTTTGTTCAAGAAAAAAATGGAATTACATATATTATGTCGAAAGAACATATGTTAATTCCAAAATTAACTGATGATGAGGTAATGCTACGTCACAAGAAAGCCGATCAGAATATGAAGAAAGTTTGGGATAGTATTATCGAAAAATATGAGGAGGTTGATGATAATGATGGTGATCTAATAAACCTTAAGACAGGTGAAATTATATTGGATAATGGTCATGTAAGGGGATTGGGTGATTTGGGTTCAGAAACAAAATACCAGAGTAGTTTGACGGATATACTTGATATAAATACTAAGAAGAAGAAGAATAATAATATTAAAGATGGAAATAGGGATCCAGAGATTGACAATTCTAAGGAGCATAGTATATGGGAAGATCAAACCGATAGTGAGGACCAAGATGATGAAAATTATGTTTCCACAGATAGAGAAGCATCAGAGGAGGAAGAATATGGAACTGAGTTCAGCGAGGACACTGATTCCAGTGATACTAATGACTGATAGATTTGACAATATTACTTTTTGACCGAAAATACATAATGGGACAAACCTTTTCACAAAAATAGTTTGACCCCACAGTAGAAATTACAAAACTGTTTACTGAGATGCCATATAACTCGAACATTCCATCCAAGTAATAAACCTACTGTTCGTAGTGTTCATTTTACGTACAACTTTTATACAAATATTTGTTACCCGCCTAATAAATTATCACGAGACACGACAATTTTCACCTTTTTTTTTTCTTGTCGGTGGCGCTTGAAGGAGTTGAAAAAAAATAAACACGAAGACAAATTGTGGAAATATTACAAATGCAAAGTAGATTTGAATCATTTGATAAACACATTAAACAGGATATCAAACCTTTGAAAATCAAAAGTTTAATTAAAGGGATTTAGAAAACATTTTTCAAGTACCACTGTATTGAGTGACTTTTTGTTTATTTCTCTTAGTTGACTATCGTTTTCAATAAAATTTTTTTTTTTTGTTTCCAAAAATTTCATTTGGAAAAAAAGAAACAATCTGTGAATAAATATGCT
>JAMSGN010000236.1:0-24402 GCA_030462905.1 Jamesozyma gamospora
TTTGAAGATTTTTGAACACATATTTTCTAAGCTTAATTATATCATACGCAATTGCTATGTTATCAGTCGACCCCCCAATCCAAGAATCACAACTACTACTTGACCATATAATTAACGAAACCTAAAATCACAAGTGTAACAAGGTAAATATTTTTTTTAAACAATTCATTGCCGTGATATGCCGTGACAAACTATTGTTTATTTTACGAACACTGCCATTCTAGCATTTAATATACAAAACAACCAGCTATTTTTTTGTTGACTTGCTTTGTTAATTTCATTATTTTTATTTATCGGACTCTTATTTAATATCTGCTTTATATAATATACAACTAACCACTATCAAACTTCTATAGTTTCCATATTTCTTAACTAGACTTAGAACGTCCTACTTCTCACAATATAATACAACTTTTATGTACTTTTTTCTTGAGAAGAGAAATTTTTCATCAAAGAACAGAAATACAATACCACGATTTAGCTACCTTAATTAAAATAAATTCTGAGTTTCCAAAACAGCAACAATATTCGAATTTGTTGACAATTTATCTGTGTTTATCACGTTTCACGGCATAAAATGTCTGGCATTCTCTTGTATTGAATTCTAATGCCACAAATATTTACAATCCTTTTTTTACTTTATATTCAATTTATATTTTCAACATGAATCAAAATATCGAGAATATTGACCTTGGAAATACTTTGAATTGAAAAGCATTTGAGATGAACAGAAGAATTTAAACATTTGGTCTCCACGTCTTGAAAATTATCATCATCGTTAAAAGACAGAGTTGTTGTTTTTTAACTATGTAAATTCTTATGAAATATATTTAATTTTGTATTCTTATTTTAAGTTCTTCTTAGTTTCGTCTTAATTTCTTACATCCTCCTATAGTTGATTGAGATCTATTCAGTATTCTTACATTAATTCATACAACCTCTTTAATATCAGGATTTGCCAACGTACCTTTCCAACTTTCATTGTGTTCACATCTTAAGATCATCCATATCATGTTTTATTATAGGACTTGTATTGATGGAAATCAATAATAAGTTTATTTTGTATAAAGTTCCGGATAGGAAAAGATAAGACAAGAGAGATAAAATATCTTTAAAACAGGGAAGAAAGTCACCTCAAATATATTAATGAGAAGAGAACATAAGACGTGATTGTTCATTTACACATAAGTATCTCCATCTTAGTATCAAACACTAAAACAGTAAATAGCAATAGAAGGAAGTCAGTCACTTAATTGATGCAATTATCAACTTCAACTACAAGCACTTTAACGTAATTTAGTTACAAATCCAGACTGATCAACACAATGTTATTTACAGTTGAAATTTATATCATATTATTATGAAATATCTATTTCTTAGAGAAATAAATTTCTGACGTCTGACACTTTCCAAAAAAGTTACCCTACTCAGTTTTTGTAACGAAATCGATAACGTTACCCGGAATCCAATTTTTGTCATGTTTTAAGAAAATTGAAATTTGAAAATTCAATGTGAAGAGAATAAACAAGAAAGTAGCCGCTGATAAAGAATTTAAAGAGAAGATACTGCCAGTATTAGTATTGTTATGTCGAGACTAGAACAATTAGCAAGAAAAAGAGCTCAAAATAATAATAGTGGTGCTCCTTTATCAGGTTTAAAATCAGAAACTAAAAGTAGTTCTCTATTGGAAAAATTGAAAAATAATTATAAACAAAATAATAGTATAAAGAATGACTCAATAATACCGTTGTCTGAAAGGTTGAAATTGTCTAGGACTAGCAATAGTAATAAATTATCATCAGAAACTTCAGCAAAAGTTTCTTTAAGTTCAAAATTACATTCTTTAAAATTAAATAATAACGAAACGATAAAAGATACACCTATTACTACTACTATTGAACCCATTAAAATTGATTATGAAAATGAAAATTATACCAGAATTAAAAATTCTTTAAATAAGTTTAAGTTATTGAAATTATCAATACATGAATCCCTGCGTAAAGATAATGAGAAGTTTTCATTTAACAAAAATAATAAAGGTAAAGATAACAATTTAAAGAGAAATTTAGATTCAATTTATTTCCCATTATCTAAAAAAATTAAGATTTTAAATAATTTTAATAAACCAAGTCCCGATGATATTATAATAAAAGCACAATTAAATAGTTTCGATAAAATTAATGAAAATTTATCAAAACTAAAGATTAAATCCAAAAAAAAAACTACTAAAAATGATCCCGTCATTGAAAAGATTAATGCTATAAATTATATTAATGATCAAAATTTTAATTTTAAATTTTCAATTATTACTTTAGGACATGATAAATCAGGTAAGACAACTTTTTCAAGTAAATTATTAATTGATTTAGATCAAATTTCAATGGAAAAAATAAATAAATTTAAAATTTTACATGAACGTGAATTAAACAAGAATAAAGATTTAAATTTAAATTTAAATTCAAATGATTATATTTCAAAGATAATTAATAATTCAAATAAATTAACAAAAAGATTTGATATAAATTTTTCATTTGAAAAATTAAATTATAGATTAATCGATATACCAAATAATATTAATATTTCAAATTTAATATTTAATTTAATTATTTCAGATTTACCAATTTTAATTATTGATTGTAATATCGATGGTTTCGAAAAAAGTTTTAATTTAAATGGTAAAATTATTGAACAAATCTTAATTACAATTTCCATCTTAAAGGATAAAAAAATTCCTTTAATAATTGCAATGAATAAAATGGATTGTATTGATTGGTATAAAGGTAGATTTGATGAAATTAAAAATGAATTAAATCTTTTCTTAAAAAATTTTAATTTTTTCAATGAAATTTATTGGATACCATGTTCAAGTATAATTAATAATAAATTTGATGGTATTTTGAAAAACTTTTTCTTAACAACAAAAAATAATTTATTAAAAGATCAATATATAGATTATCAAATGACAATTTTTAATTATATTGAAAAATTTAAATTAAAAAATGATTTAATTAAAAGAGAAAATATTTTAAATCAAAGACCATTAATTTTCTTGATTGATAAAATTAAAAAAGATAATGAAAAAAATTTAATCTTATTTGGTATAATTAAATCAGGTTCAATTCAAAAAAATACTGTAATTAATATTTGGTTAAATAATGAAAAATATGATTATATTGTTACAAATTTATTTAATTATCAAAATAATGATAATGATATTTTAATTGAAAATTCAATTAATTTTATTGGTGATTATATAGGTATAAAGATTAAATCAAATAATGATACTTATAATGAAATTATTTCATCAAATATTGAATTAGGTACAATTATAACTTCAAATGATGAAAATTTAATGATAAATCCAATTAAAAATGATGAAATTAAAATAAGTTTTAAAATTTTACCAATTTATAATAATAATAAAATTGAATTAGGTAATTTATTAAAAATGTATAGAAATGGTACTGAATATAATATTAAGATAATTAAATTTAAATTAATTTCAGAAAATAATTATATTATTAATTTAATAATTAAAGATAAAAATTATTTAAATTTAAATTTTATTTCATATAAGATTAATGATGAATTTAATTATTTAAACAATGTAATATTAAGAAATCATGATGGTAGAACTTTAGGTTACGGTAATATATTAAATGAATAAATAATGATATTTAATAATAGTATATATATATATATATTTATATATTTATAAATTTAAAACTTTTCCCTTTAAATTTAAATTTTTCTTATGATTATTATTTAATAAAACATTATTTTTATAAGTTTTATTTATTGATTGATTCTTATTTGAAATTTTATCATTATCAATTAAATCAAATACAGATAAATCTTCATCACTAAATCTAAAACTAACATTTTTATTATTTGGTGAATTTAAATTATTAATTTTATTTTTATTAATATCGTTATTTTTATTTGATAGTTTTAATAATTTTGAATTTTCATTTAAATTTTCATCAAATATATCATTAATAATTGCTTTTTTAAAGAGTTTCCTAGATTTTGTTGATAATGATTTTTTTTTCAATTTTAAATTTTTTTTATTTAAATTTGTAATATCGGTTAAAGGATTGGTTTTAGAGTTTGATTTATTATTATCAATTTCAATTTCATTTTTAATTACTGATGAATTATCATTATCTTTAATGACTGATGAATTATTATTTTCAAGTTTTGATGAATTATCATCATTAACTTGTGAAACTCCACTTCTTTTAACTTGTAAATCATGAATATCAGTAATAGTTGTTGCATCAACTAATTTTTCACTGGGTCTTCTCATTTTAGCTCTTAATGAAGGTAAAGTATAATCAACAGTTTTACCTCTTGTTCTTCTTGTTCTTGGATAAGATATTTCTAAATTTTGTGTTATATCATTTTGACTTGTTGGCATAACTTCATCAATAATAATTTTTTTCTTTTTTTTCTTAATTCTTGGTGGATTTATTATATGTTTTTGTTGTTTATCACTAGAATTTTCTTTATTAGTTAAAATTTTATCATTATTATCTTTAAATATTTCAAATTTTAATGATTTATTTTTAATATTATCTTTTGAAGAACTATTAATTTTTTTATTAAATTCATTAATATCTTCTTCGGGAATAGAATAATCGATGATAGAATTAGTAAAATCATTATCAGGTTTGTTTGTTTGATCATCATCATAATTTTTATCTATTATACTTGTATGGTTGTCACTGTTGTTCCCTATTATACTTGTATTGTTGTGATTTTCATTCTTATCTATTATACTTGTATTATCATTACTAGTATCTATTATATTTCTATTAGTATTGTTATTATCTATTATACTCGTCTCGTTATCATTATTATTAATATCATTTGGAAAATCAAAATCACTTGGTACAAACATAGATTGTCTTCTTGAACTTTTATGTCTTTTTCTTGAATTTGTTGATGATGATGATGATGGTAAATTTAAAATCGTTTGATCATTAATTTCATTTGTTGTTGATGTAGAAGTTATAATTGGTACAGGAGAATTTAAAGGAGAAATAGATGATCTAACTAATTTATTAATTGAACCTGATAAACTTGGTCTTGATCTTTTTCTTAAATTTATTATAGGCGATTTTGATGATAAATTTTCTTCATTTCTTATAGTATCAAACAAATTTATAATTTCTTCAAATTTATTAATAATATTTGTTTCTAACGATGTCATTTGTAAATTTAATTTTTCCTTATATTTTAATTGATTCATAGATAATTTTGATCTTATATTAACATTTTCCTGTATTAATTCACTAACTTTTGATTCCATTTCATTAAGTTTCATCTTTAATATGGAGTTCTCTTTAGCAATTTGTTTATTTTGTAATGAATATAAATTTTTAATTGATTCAACTCTTTCAGTTTCTTGATCTAGTAAATCTTGTAATTCTTGTAAATGTATAGTGTTTGTCGCTGTTTTAACGTTTTCTTTTGATGATTGTTTTCTCTTTCTCAATTGTTTGACCATAATAGGAAGTTTCTATCCAGTTTAGTATATATGACACAATTACGTTGCAACCGCCGAGCTATTGATCGTTGTTTTTTGAACTTTCCTGACGTTGACCGTTTTGTAAATTTGTAATGTTTCAGTAGAGTACCTTTTGCAACCAGTTTCCTCTTCAATTTTCACTTCACAGCACTTAACTTCACTTTCTTCACTTTACTTTGTTTTTGTTTTGTTTTGTTTTGTACTTTTATTATTGTTTATTTACTTTTGTTTATTTTTGTAAAAATTACAAAAACTGGAAAACGTGATTTTTTATTTTTTCCGATGCGCAAAAAATTTGAAATCTGAAAAATTTTTGAAACTTGAAAAATTTTATTGAAATTTCAAGAGATTTTTTGAGTAATTTGAACTGTCAAAATTAGATTAAAAGTATCGAAATTTGTGTAATGATTAGAACTGTTAAACCTAAGAATGCTAGAGCCAAGAGAGCTTTGGAAAAGAAAGAAGCTAAACTTGTTGAAAACGTTAAACAAGCGCTTTTCATTCCTGGTCAAACTTCCAACAAAGTCTTACACGATGTTGTTGTAGATTTAAGTGCTTTAAAGAAACCTGATATTAGAAGATTTAATAAGAAGAATGATATTCATCCTTTTGAAGATGCTGCTCCATTAGAATTCTTGAGTGAAAAGAATGATTGTTCATTAATGGTCTTAACAACAAATTCTAAGAAGAGAAAAAATAATTTAACTTTTATTCGTACTTTTGGTTATAAGATTTATGATATGATTGAATTACAAATTGTTGAAAATTTTAAATTATTAACAGATTTTAGAAAAAAGACCTTTTCATTAGGTATTAAACCAATGTTTTCATTCCAAGGTTCTGCATTTGATACAAATCCAGTTTATAAACAAATTAAATCATTATTTTTAGATTTCTTTAGAGGTGAAATTAATGAATTACAAGATGTTGCAGGTTTACAACATATCATTACTTTAACCATTCAAGGTGATTTTGAAGATGGTGAACCATTACCAAATGTCTTGTTTAGAGTTTATAAATTGAGAACTTACAGAAGTGAACAAGGTGGTAAAAAATTACCAAGAGTTGAATTGGAAGAAACTGGACCACGTTTAGATTTCAAGATTGGTAGAATCCATACACCATCTGCCGATATGGTTAAGGAAGCCTATAAGAAACCAAAACAATTAGAAACCAAGACTGTGAAAAACATTGATTCAGATTCTATGGGTGATAAATTTGGTAGAATCCATATGGGTAAACAAGAATTAAACAAACTACAAACAAGAAAGATGAAAGGTTTGAAATCAAGATTTGATCAAAACGACCAAGATGACGATGAAGAAAACTACATGAACGACAGCGAAGGTGAGTTGCAACCAGACAGTGAAGGTGAAGATTTTGTCACAGCAGATGACATTGAAGTTGACGAACCGGCATCAAAGAGACAAAAGAAGTGAATTGTTCGCAACGATCGACTTTAAAACTGTATAATATAAATATCTTTTCATTATCAATGACAAATTCTTTGTATATTATTAAGACCGTAATGAACGATTTTCGTGAAGTGCGACAAGCTTTTATTATGGAAATTAAATAAACACAAGTTTCAGTACAACTTTTTATACAACAATCTACGACATAATTGCAACCGATAAAAGCAGTATACAGTCTTGTATTTGGTATATATAAATAGTTTAGCAAGAGTTGTTTAGGTTACAGTTTGAAAAGAAAGGATTGTTCAGCGATAGAATTACCTAAGGTTAAGATCACTAGGATAAAATAGAATAAGATAAACTTTGCATTTAGCCATGGGAGTCAGATCAGGTTCGCATGAAATTACTGAAAAGGATAATCACATCCGTCCATCTCGTTCGAGTACTAATCTAGTAAGCTCATTGATGAAATCATGGAGAATTTCATCTTCACCTTCTTCAAAGAGTTCTATCACTTTAGATACGTCATCTTCCATATCAAAGGATTCCATATCGAGTGAATCATTCAAATCTCCACCATCAGCACAAGTATCATTCTCACCAGAAAATAGAAATAGACCTTCAAGGAAAAATAGTGATGGTAATTTTGATGCCATGTCAAAACAACAATCAAGTACAAGAAGAACATCATCTCATTCATATTCTCCTCTAAGATATGTAAGTCCCGGCGTATCCACCATTGAAAGTCCAAGATCATCTTTCTTACGTCAACAACATGTGAAGAATAATCATTATCATCATAATAATCAATATTATCATCATCAAAATAATAAAAATAATTCACATGAATCTTCATCTTCCAAGAAAAATGATAAATATTTTGAAGACTTAGATGAAGATTGGAGTGCAGTTATCGATGATTATAATATGCCAATACCAATGATAACAAATGGTGGTAAAGGTTCATCAATTAAAAATCTTTCAAGAGTCTCAACAAATGCTTCATCATCAGCAAGTTCAATAAATACATTCGTTGGAAATGGTTCCACAACACAATATCCCTCATTACCAAATATAAATAATAATGAAAATATTGAAATTACAGAAGTACTTACACATGAAGAATTAGAAAGTGAACGTGAAATTCAAGAACTTAATTCTTTAATGCAAAGAATTTCAAAATTTGATTTAATAATACAAAATAAACATATTATTAATTTAAATGATTTAAGAAAAATTAGTTGGAATGGTATACCCAAACCTAATAGACCCATCGTTTGGAAATTATTAATTGGTTATTTACCTGCATATACAAAGAGACAAGAATCTTTCCTCAAAAGGAAAAGACAAGAATATCATGATGGTTTACAACATATCTTTTCAGATAAACATTCAAGAGATCAACCAACTTGGCATCAAATTGAAATTGATATTCCAAGAACAAATCCACATATTTCATTATATCAATTTAAATCAGTTCAAGATAGTTTACAAAGAATATTATATTTATGGGCTATAAGACATCCTGCAAGTGGTTATGTTCAAGGTATTAATGATTTAGTAACACCATTTTTTCAAACTTTTTTAACAGAATATTTATCACCATCAAAGATTGATGAAGTTGAAACTCTTGATCCAAAGACATATATGACTTGTGAACAAATTGAAAATTTAGAAGCTGATACATTTTGGTGTTTAACAAAACTATTAGAACAAATAACAGATAATTATATTCATGGTCAACCTGGAATCTTAAAACAAGTTAAAAATTTAAGTCAATTAGTTAAACGTATTGATATTGATTTATTTAATCATTTTCAAAATGAAAATGTCGAATTTATACAATTTGCATTTAGATGGATGAATTGTTTATTAATGAGAGAATTTCAAATGAATACAGTTATTAGAATGTGGGATACTTATTTAGCTGAAACATCGCCTGAAATAAGTTCAAATTCAATTTATTCATCAAATGATTCAAATAATCCACAAACTCCAATACAAAGAAACGTTTCAACTTTTACTACACCAATAAGAGATTATAATTCTCCAAGTTCTTTAAAAACAAGAAATGCGACACCAATAAATTTAAATGTAAATAATTCTGTATCTTCAACAGACGATAATTCAACAAGATTAATTCATTCATCTTTAAATGAATTTCATGTATTTGTTTGTGCTGCTTTTTTAATTAAATGGAGTGATCAATTATGTGAAATGGATTTTCAAGGTATAATTACATTTTTACAAAATCCACCAACAAAAGATTGGATGGATAGTGATATTGAAATGTTATTAAGTGAAGCTTATATTTGGCAATCATTATATAAAGATGCAACTTCACATTGGCAATAAAAAAAACAAAAAAAAAACATATACATGATTTTTAATTTTAATGACAAAACTATACATATATATTTGACATTCATATTTTTTTTTTCTTTGTAAAAAAAATTCATCATTATCATTATCTTATGGTTTATATTAAAATCATTATAAATAGAATCGTCTTCACTTCTTTTTTTTTTTTTTTTTTGTTCCTTTTTTTAATTTAAATACTACATGCATAAATCGATTTTTTTTTATATTTGTCTTACAAGTAATTTTGATAAAATGTTTCCCAAATTTCTATACATTCTTTTTGATTTTCGATAGCAGTCTCTAACGAAATTTCTAAACTATTTCTAAAATCTTTAATTTTATCAATTTCATATAATTTAACTTCTTTCTTAATAAATTCACCAATTAATTGCCATCTATTTTTTATCTTATTAAATCTTTTATCAAGTAAAATACAATCATTTCTTAAAAGTTGACATTTTTCATCTTTATTATCTGGATTCTTTAAATAATTTGGATATGATTTATTAAATTGTGATTTTTTTTTATTCATATCATTTTCAACAATAACAAGGTAATAACCAATCTTAGATCTTTGATTAAAGATTGCTTTGATACTTGATAATGATCTAATATATTCATCTAATGTAACACCAAGAGTTAATGATTGTTGTAAAGAATTTCTTTCTAATGATTCTCTTAATGAATCTTGAACTTTAGCAAAATTTAATAATAAATCTGAACTTTTTCTTGTGACTTCTAATTTTGCTAAATTTTCAATAGCTTTTGAAAATTCATTGATGGTTAATGATAATTCAGTCTTTTCTGTATCAATTAATTCTAAAGATTTATACAGTTGTTTTAATTGATCTTCTAAAATTTTAAATTTTTCTTTTTCATCAATGAAAAATGAATCAGGTTCATTATATTTTGGTAAACTTGTAAATGAAATACTCATAAAACTTTTATTTAATTCACCATCAATACCACCATTTTTTAAAACTAAATTAGCATCTTCTGAACCTAATAATTCGATTTCACTTAAATGAATTTCGGATAAATCATTATTATCATTATAAGAACCTGAACCTGTAATATGTTCTCTAAGTTTTGAATCATTGGTAAAATTTTCACTTGTTAAGAATAATATAAAATCTTGATCATTTTGTAAAAAATTATCCATTGAAATTTTTTGTAACATTATTTCCATTTGATATCTTCTATTTTCTATAAAATCTGTTTTAAATCTACCAACGGTTTGTTTTTCAGGTGGTGGTGGAATTACTTTACCCCAATGATTATTTTGTAATTGACGATATAACCATCTAAAATCTCTATAACGTCTTGTAACATTAGAAACTTTTGATGGAATTAATTCAGATTGAGCTACAACTGAATATTCTGTATGAACAGAAGTTAATTCACCAACTTTTACAGGATCCTTAACTTCGATTTTAAAATCAATTATATTAGGGTTTTCATTGGATTCATTTTCATTTTCATCATTAGTCATGTCTTTATCAAGTCTAAAATTATTATTTTTCCTTGGTGTTAATTTATAAAGTGGTTCATCGATTTGTTTTAAGATATTATCATTATTTGTTTCAGATTTAGTTTCATGATCTAATGATTGACTAACGAATTCATTTTCTTTTTGAATCTTTCCCAAGGGATCATCAACCTTGTTATCTTCAACGGGACTTCTTCTACGTAATCTTTTCTTTGCATTAAATAATAAATGAGGTTTACCATTTTTCTTACTTGGAGAAACATCATCATCTGTTGTTTCATTAACTTTGTAATCAATTATTGGATTTAAAATTGTAGATCCACCAAATAAAGGTTCATTAACATCTTTTGAAACTTGAAATTCATTAGATTCCGTTTTCAAAGCTGATAAAGGATCTTCATCTGGAGCTAATTCATTTAAAAGGTTTTGTTCAGTTTCCATGTCTGTTTCCTGTACGTGAGATTCTTGATCCACAGGTTCCACAGTACTAATATTAGCAAAAGTACGGCTCAGTTCATCTGCGACATTTAAATTATCATTACTTGTCGTTTCACTATTCAATGGTTCAATTTTCTGAGAATTTCGATCTGATTCTTGTTGTGGTTTAGTCGTTGCAACGTTGTCGTTATTAAGTTCATCCCACACGGGAGCATTCAAAGCATCGTCGTATTCCATAGTGAGAATTCAGTAATATTTATCAAACGTTTCTCAATATTCCTCTCGTTAGTTAATAATTTTCTTTTCACTTGTTCTCCTTTTAAGTTTCAACTTTATTATATAATTAATTTTTCTTGTATTTTTTTGCCTGATATGAATTTTTACATAAACATGAAAAAAATGAAAAATACCAAAACAATAGAAATTTACAACAAAATTTAATTTAATTATTTGGTAGAAATCTTGCAATTATAGGATCAAAAAAATGGTTTCTGTGAAGGATCCAATCAAGGAAATTGTTGCCAGTGATTCGCAGGAGAAAAAAGTGGTTATAACAAAACCTGAAACCACTTATGCAAGAAGATTTTCACTTTGGAATTTTTGGATTTGTTCATTATTTTTAAAAATTTTATTGTTTCCAGACTATTATAGTACAGATTTTGATGTTCATAGAAATTGGTTAGCCATTACTAATAAATTGCCTCTTAGAGAATGGTATTATGAAAAGACAAGTCAATGGACACTTGATTATCCACCATTTTTTGCTTATTTTGAATGGATTCTATCACAATTCGTTCCAAAAATTGTTCGTGATGATGGTTGTTTAGATATAGTTGAAGTTGGAAATTTTGGTTGGCCTACCATTGTTTTCCAAAGATCAACGGTCATTATTAGTGAAATTTTATTATTTATTGTATTACAAATTTATATTAATACAAGTAAAAAAAATGAAAAGACACAAAATTTTATTGTTGCAACAAGTATTGTATTATCACCAGGTTTTTTAATTATTGACCATATTCATTTTCAATATAATGGATTTTTATTTGCTATTTTCATTGCATCAATTGTTGCTGCCAAGAATGAAAAATATTTATGGTGTGCTATCTTTTATAGTATATCATTATGCTTTAAACATATTTATCTTTATATGGCACCATGTTATTTTGTTTTTTTATTTAGAGCTTATGTTTTAAATTTTAAAAATTTTAAATTTAAAAGTTATAAAGATTTAATCTTTATAATTAAATGGAAAAATTTATTTAAATTATCAATGATTGTTATTGGTATCTTTAGTTTATGTTTTGGACCATTTTTATTTGATTTACCACAAGTCTTGACAAGATTATTTCCCTTTTCAAGAGGTTTAACTCATGCTTATTGGGCACCAAATTTTTGGGCAATTTATTCATTTATTGATAAAATATTATTAAAAATTTTTTTAAAGATACCATATTTTTATAAATTTTTAACAAAATTTGTTATTTCTAAGAAAATTTTACCAAATTCAATTGATGAAATTAAAGAAATATTAGCAAATTCTGAAAATAATGGTTCCAAAGGTTTAGTTCAAGATGTTACATTTATAATTTTACCACAAATTTCACCAAGATTAACTTTTTTATTGACAATTTTTTATCAAACACTTGCTGTGATACCAATTTTATTTGATCCATCATTTAAGAGATTTATTGGATCTTTAACATTATGTGGTTTATCATCATATCTTTTTGGTTGGCATGTTCATGAAAAGGCAATAATGTTAGTTATAATACCATTTTCATTTTTAGTTATATGTGATAGAAGATTATTAATATTATTTATGTTAGTAACATCATCGGGATATATTTCATTATTTCCATTACTTTATGAAAATTCAAATTTTTTATTAAAATCATTATATACATTTGTTTGGTGTGTTATTTATTTTTATTCATTAAAGAAGACGACAAAGATATCAACAAGTTGTGAAAGAAGAGTGTTTTTTTTGGATAGATTAGCATTAATTTATATTTGGCTTTCTATACCAATTTTTTTAACTGTTAAATTTTTTGATATTATGAGATGGAAATATTCATTATTTGAAAAATTTGAATTTTTAAATTTAATGATTTATAGTGTTTATTGTTCATTTGGTATTATTAGTTCATGGATTGGATTATCATGGTTATATAATTTTGATGAACCATTATGGTCAATGGATGAATGATTATATATTTTATTTTATATATATATTTATACAAAATTTATATTTATTAAATATTTATACAAAATTTATATTTATTAAATATTTATGCTTAATTTTTTATGCTGTCATTATTATCATTAATTGATTTTGTAAAGATTGGTGTTAATTCAATTTTCTTGAATTTTTTATCAATTTTAAATGATTTAAAATCGTAAAAGATTTCATTTTTAGGTGAATTAAAATTAAGCAATGATGGTGGTGTATTAAAAGATAATGAATTTTTTGGTGAAAATAATTTTTTTTTTTGAAAATTAATTAAATTTTCATTAAATAATAATGGATCATTATTAATTTTAATATTTGGTGTTGAAATTAAAAAATCAGGTCGTGGTGGTGGTGGAGTACTTGGAATTTTAAATTTTTTAAATTTAATTTCATTTTCATTATTATTTGAAATTTTATTAATTTTATTTAATAAATTTAGAATATTTTTTCTTTCAAAATTAAAATTATCATTATTTATTGTTGCTTTACCAGTTGAATTAATATTTAATGATAAATTAAAACAATTTTTATCCTTACAAGGACAATTTTTTGTTTCAGTTATTGGAGTTAAAGGAGTGAAAGAATTTGGTGTTTCTAAATTTAAAGTATTCTTCAAAAATTTTTCTGGTGTCTTTGTCATAATTATACCTCTATATTTATTTGATTTAATCTTTGGTAAATTATTATTACTAAATTTAATAATTTTTTTTTTTGGTGTAAGATTCTTTGAGACAATTTTCATTAATGGTTTTGTAAAAGAATTAGTACCTAATTTTTTAACTTTTTGTGATGAACAAGCCATGGGACTATCTAAAGGGTTATCATAATTCTTTATAATTGTTGGTCTACCTCTTTTTCTATGTAAATTAGACATAATCAAATGTAGTGAAAGATGAAAATGAAAGAAAGTGTATGATTTTAAAAGAAAGATTATCAAAAAACAAGAAAATTTTTCTTTTTATTTTAATAATTTTTTGTTATATTACATTTTTTTATATAAATTTTTCTGTTGTGTTGGTTTTTTTTTTTCTCGAGCTTTGATCAATTTTCCATTTATAGTAACTAGAAAGAAAGAGTGACATAAAATGAATATAAGACAAATATTTTGAATAATTTATATAAATAATATAAACTTGAATAATAGTAATAAATAAGATAAATAAATAAATAAATAGATAAGATAAATAATAATAAGAATTATTTAGTCTTTGGTGGTGTAAAAGTGAATTTTCTATTTTTAATACCTGCCCATTTAAATTTTTTAACCCAAACAGATAATAAATATAAAGATGATAAGATAATAATTGCTTTTAGACCTTGTCTTTTTCTTTCATCATGTTCAGGTTCAGCACACCAATTTAAAAATTGTGTGACATCTTTAGCCATTTGAGAAGTAGTTGCTGGAGTACCATCATCGTATTCAACTAAATCATCGAATAGAACTCTACTCATTGCAATTGAACCACCTGGGAAATAAGGATTATAATTTGAACCTGGTGGTAAGACGACACCTTCAGGTGGATCATCAGGATAACCAGTTAAAAGAGAAAAGATATAATCGGAACCACCATGTCTTGCTTTAACGATTAAAGATAAATCAGGTGGTAAAGCACCTTGATTTGCAGCTCTAGCTGCTTGTTCATTTGGATAAGGACCTGGAATATAATCAGCTAATTTACCAGGTCTTTTCTTTGGATTACCTTGTTCATCAGGTTCATCATCGTATTCGAAATCTTCTGCCATTGCACGAACTTCTTCATTTGTATGAGAGACACCTACTAACGTTCTCCATGCGACTCTATCTAGGGAATGACAAGCTGCACAAACTTCTCTATAAACTTGATAACCTCTTCTAATTGAATTATGATCAAAAGTATTAAAGGGACCGTTTTGTGGCCAATTAAAATTTGGTGAATGAAGACCATGTTCTGCTGCGGTCATTGCATTTGCAGTTAAAGAATCAGCATAAAGTAAGAAAGATGCAGTGATACCTGTTAAGGATGCAATACCTGTTGTTAATAATAATTTTGAATTATTTTTTTTAGTTGATTGTCTTGCTGTTGTTGTTAAACGACGTAAGGATATATTTGAAAATTTTGAAAACATTACGAATATGAAATAAATATAGTTTTTTTTTTGTAATTTAGAATATCAATGGGGTGCAAATATGGGAGTGAATATTAATGTAAAAATTATGAAGATGGGTGAATGTTTCTATATATGAAGTATGAGTTTCAATTCTTGAGAGTAGGTTATATATAATATAATATATAATATATATGTATGTATAAAATTGATTAAATCTTGTAATTATACAATTAATATATTTATTTATTATAATAATCGATATTAAAAGAAAATCATAATCCGATACGTTTTTCTGTCGGTGAAAACCGTCAAGGAAATTCTTTGATTTTATTGGTTCAATGCCGGGCACCGCGGTAGGGTTGCATGCCGGTTTTTTGTAGGGTTTGGCAAACGCCGGGGCTGTTTTGGTGGTTAGGGTTTGGGATTCGCATTTACCGCTCGGAAGATTTGCGTGCTCTTTAGGGCACGTTGCTAGGGCTGGGCGGTTTTTTCGACACTGTTAAGAACAGAAGCCCTATCTTTTCCGCGTTTCAAACCCTATAGGGCTTTCGACCGTTTCCATTTTGTTTCTCGTTGCAATTCGTTCATAATAAACAATATTAAACAAATGATATTGATTGATTGATTGACAAAGTGAAAGAAAGAAACTCGTTATTATTCAAACCATGGATAACGATATAAGATACACTTTTCTTAGTACCCTCGATCATTTCCCTTCCGAACTTATACGTACATTATGGATTATACAAAGTTTAAACAAGGATATGACAAATAATCATCAAACGCTTCAATTAAAAACAAAATATTTAAATGATTTAGTAACAAGACAAATTAATTATTTAAAAACATATCAAAATGATTTATTATCACAAAAATTAATTAATAAAAGATTTAATTCAATCTTACAGAAAAAAAATTTACAATCAAATTTAAGAGTTAAAGTTAAACTACGTGAAAAATCACATTTAAAACCTATATTATATTGTCATTGTCAAAAGGAATCTTTTGGTGATATGATTGCTTGTGATAATGATAATTGTCCCATTGAATGGTTTCATTATAATTGTGTTGGCATTAAAAATTCATTACCACCAAAGGGTAATTGGTTTTGTTCAAAAAAATGTAAAAGAAAACATATGAAAAATAGGAAAAATTAACAAAAAAAAATTATTTTTTTTTTTTTAAATAAAGTAAATAAAAGTAAAAATATTTAAACTATTTATAAATCTTTCTTTAAAGTACCTAAGAAAGCATGTTTTTCAGCTGGTGTTTGGAATCTACCTTTACCGAATTTAGAAGCAGTATCAATCCATTTTAAGGTAACTTCTTCAGTAGCTTTTCTCGAAGTGTTAGTGTATAAGGATTTTCTTAAAGTAACAATTCTCTTTCTAGTACCTGGAATAGAACCTTTAACCATGACGAAATCATTGTTAATTGGACCGTAATGAACGAAACCACCCATTGGGGTAATAGTCTTCTTAGTTCTGTCAAAGTTGGTAGAACCATTTGATTCATCATCACCCTTACCAATTCTGTAAACTTTATGGTTAATAGAAGTTCTGTGATGGTAACCGTTTTGACCAGCTCTTGCAACAGTCCACATAACGTGGGCTGGATGCCAAGCACCAATACAAGCAACTTTTCTTAAACCTCTATGAGTCTTTCTTGGTAATTTCTTGGTACCCCATCTGTGGGTAACACCTTCGAAACCGTGACCTTTAGTAACAGCAACAACATCAATCATTTCATTTTGTTCAAAGACAGAATCAACAGAAACGGTTTTTTCAAAATGTTCTCTAGCCCAGTCAACTTTTTCAGAGATAGAACCACCATTTAATTGAATTTCAGCTAAATGAGCCTTCTTTTGAGATAATGGAGTCTTTCTAATTTGAGTGTGAACTAAGACTCTAATGACAGAAGAGTATTTCTTTAATCTAGCTAATTCTTTTTCAATAGCAACACCATCTTGAGCGTATTTAGTAGAATATTTAGTGAAAGCCTTCTTCTTAGATTTGTACCAGTTCTTGTAGAATCTTCTCTTAACTTCATCAGAAAGATGTTCAGCCCAGACAGTAGTTAAAGATCTTAAACCTCTTGGAGTTTCAACGTAACCGACAACACCGACAACGACAACAGCTGGAGTATCAACAACAGTGACAGCTTCAACGATTTCTCTCTTGTGGAATTTAGAACCTGGTCTATCTAAATCTCTGACAATAGTAGTCATACCAGCTTTGTAACCTAAGAAAGAGGTTAAAGCGACAGATTTAGTTTGATCATCTTTTGGGAAAGATCTAACTTTACCTCTAACAGATTCGGCTCTCTTTCTTGGTAAGAAACCTAAATGACCGTGACGTGGTGCTTCAAACTTTCTGTGAGACATTGTTTATTAATATACTATACAAATAGTGTTGTAGTTTTTTTATAAAGTGAAAATAACAAAAAGAAATGGAAGTGAAAAAATATAGGACCTTTGTATACAGTGTAAAATTATAATTGAATTGTTATATATATGTGAAATTGTCATGATCGATGCGACGAAAAAAAAAAAATTTGATGAAAAGAAACGAAAACGGAAACGGAAACGAAACCAAAAAAAAAAAAAAATGAAAAAAAAAAAATAAATAATTATGTGTTGTTTTACCGGCGGTGTGTGGGTTTACGTAAAGATGTGACTGTGCATACGTGCACCACACTTCATGATTTTTGATGATAGAAGCGCAGCGGTCTATACAGGGTGAAGTGGGCCGTTGAAAACGACAGTCTGGTATGATTTATTTCCCAAAGATTAAGAAACAAAAATATCGGTTGGCTGACATACAAGAAATGTTGAATCGAGTGTGAACAGTTCAATGAACGTTGCGATAAAAAACCGCGGTCACGTTTTTTCATAAAGAAAAACACGGAGGCAAAGTCAGACGCACCCCCGCGATTTTCAAGTTGTTCCGGTTTTGTGCCGGAACAACCGCGTATCTGAGAGAGATTGCGTAGCGGGGTTTTGCATTTTATTTTTAGGTTCATGGAATTTTGCGGAGTGCAGGAAAAACCGTTTTTTTTTGTTTGCAACCAACGAAACCAGTTTCTCCGGTGCCCGCTGTGTCATCCTCGGAAAAACCCAGGAGCCCGGAACAACAGCAACAAAAATTGTATGGGGTAAAAACAAAGTTGCTTTTCTCACTGGATAAATATATAAACAATTGTCAGTTCTCAACATTGTAAACATTTCCCAATACAAAAAGAGAAACCCATACAAACAAACATGACTAGTTTAGATGATTCAATTATTTCACATAAAAATTTAATGTTACTAAATAATGTAACAAATTATGAAAATAATATTGCCATTGATTATTTTCATCATCAATTTGATTTAAATAATTTTGAAATTTCAAATAATTGGTCACTTTTACATAAATTGAAAAAAATTAAATTATTAAGATTACCAAGTTGTTCAAATAATGATGATTTTGATTATTTTTTATATATTAATAGATTACATAACTGTCTTTGGAGACGTTGGTCAATGGAAAGATTTAATTTAACTCAAAAAAAATTAAATCCATTAAAGATTAATTGGAATAAAGAAAATGATATAACGATACTTTATGGACCAAATTTAAATAAGATTAATAATAATAATAATAATAATGAAGATTTAAATATTTGTCTCACAAATAGTAATATACAAGAATCTGATTATAATTATTCTTCATCTATAGATTCAAATACTTCATCAATCTTTGATTCAACAAATTTTAATAATGTGAAAAAATTGAAAAAGAAAAAGACTCTCTCGTTTAATAACGTTGTTAAGAGAAGAGATATCGATTATTTTGGTAATATTAATGAAAATAATATTAAAATTAATGACATGAAATTTTGTAATAATAATATTAATTTTAATCTTTTCCAAAATAATAATAATAAATTATATTATCAAAATAATAATTTTTTTTATAATGATATGGAAAATAATATCTTTACAAATTTTAATAATGAAAATTATGTTTATTAAAGATAATACATATACCATTGCATAACGAAATATTTAATGACTTAATAAAGATTATATACATATATAATTAATGAAATGATAATAATAATAAATTTTTTTTGCTTTAAAATACATTAACGGTTTAAATAATCATATATACTATTACTAATCAAATTTAATTTTGAAAAATTTATGTTCCATTGTTTCCTTTGCTGTTAATCTTTCTTGATGATCATATCTTAATAAATTATCAATTAAATCAATCATTTCAGGTATTGCTAATTTTGTCTCTGGTGTAACAAAATAATTCCATGGTTTCTTAGTAAAATCTCTCATAATATTATCATATTCATTTGGTAATTTTAAATCATATTTATTTAAATATGATAATAATTCTTTTGTTCCTAAGACTGCAGCAATCTTAACTAATTGATCAGGATTTGTTGAACCTTTAAAAAATGGTTCTTTCTTAAATACAATTGCAGCTAACATACAACCAACAGACCATAAATCTAATGAATAATCATATTGATTTAAGTTAACTAATAATTCAGGTCCCTTATGGTAACGTGATGCAACACGAACATTATAATCAACACCAGGATGATAAAATTCTGCAAGACCCCAATCAATTAATCTTAATTTTTTTGAGATGGGATCAATCATAACATTTTGTGGTTTAACATCTCTATGCATTATACCCATTGAATGACAATAATTTAATGCAATTAATAATTGTGTAAAATAATATTGAATATCATTTAATTTAAAATTTGGATATAATGATCTAAAATCAACATTTTTAATTTCTTCAAAGATTAAAGCAGGAATTCTTGATTCTTTATCCTGAACGATATCATATAATTCAACAACATTTGGTCCACCAGTTAAATTTGTTAAAATTTTTAATTCTCTATAAATTTTTTTCATCTTGACAGGTTTTAATACTTTAATAACACATGGTTTATCATTTGTTATACATTTACCACTAAATACTTCAGAATATTTACCACGACCAATTTTATTAATTATTTCATAATCATAAATTCTACCCCATTCAATAGTAACACTTTGTTCATAATCCCAATATTCTTGTGGTCTATTTTCACAAGCATTTGCATAAACTCTTGCAATACTGTAGACTCTTGAAGATTTTTGATTTAAAGTTGAAGGAGGTAACGGCATAATAAATAATAAATATCTTAATTAACAAATAGTTATTAATTGAATATTATAATCTTTTAATTTTCTTTAAATCCTTTAAATTTTTATAAATAAATTTTAGTTTTAAATTTCTTGATTTTTATTTTTTTTTTTTCGTTAATTTTTTTTTTCTTGTTTGTTTGACGACAATTTTTTTAAGTTTTAATGGGCGGTTGTTTTTAAGAAAAGAATTGAAAATATTACTAACAAGAAGTGAAGGATTTCAAACGATTATGCCATGGAAAGTTGGGAGTTTGTGGTTTGATTTGGGTGTCAGACATAAGGACGTCGTGATCAAGGATGTTCAGTTGTGGAAGAACGATGCTGGCGGTGACGCTGGCGGTAACGCTGGCGAGCAACCCGTGGTGGGTCATTGGAACGGTAGATTTATCCAGTATATCGATCTAGAAAGGCTGCCCGTGTGGGTTAGGGATCATCATAATCTCATGAATTGTTACACGAGACACGCGACAACTCTGGCGTATTTCAATTCTAAATTGATATGTCACACTAGAGGTATTGTTATTGATTTGTATCATTTCAAAAACAGCATCAAGTGTGATTTTGATTATCTTGTCTTCTATAGAATTCATGATAAAGTCAAGTGTTTCCCATTGAATACAAGGAGGAAACCAATCATTGATTATCAGATAAGTCAGTTGACCCGTTTGTCTCGACATGATACTAATAGTATCGACGATATAGTTAGACAATCGCAAAAAAAGATATCAATGACAAGCGATAAAGTCATTAAGACCATTCAAATTAATGACAAAAAATTACAATTCAATGAAACTTTATCGAAATTAATACTCGGTGGTCTTAGATTAAGAGGCATACCAAATACAACTTCGGGTTTTCAAAAATTATACAAGATGACTTTTCAAGCTGCTGAATTTACTTACAGAGACGATTTGTTAATGATCTCAAGAGGTCACGATATCAAAGTATCATTTGAATCGTTACAAGAAACCGTTGAAATCCTTTTGAAATTATTTACAAAATCATGAAATTTTATTGCTCGCTTCACGAGAAACAAACAAATTGAAAATATTTAATTTTTTACACTTTCAACTCACAACAATCCCATAGTAACGACTATTAACTATTTCAATTTTTTCACTTTAAAAAATTTGCTCTCTTTTGTAAACTATGGAATCTGAATCAAAGGATACACATTTGTTTGTCTTAATACATGGTTTATGGGGTACCCCTAACCATATGAAATCAATTGAAAAAATCTTTTCAAAGACAATTAAATCAAATGACAATTTAATTTTTTTCCTTCCAAAACAAAATGCTAAGTTTAAGACATTTGATGGTATTGAAATTATCGGTTATAGAGTTTTAATTGAATTATGTCAATTTTTAAATAATTATAATGGTAAATCAAAGATTAAAAAAATTAGTTTAATTGGTTATTCATTAGGTGGTCTAGTGGCAAGATTTCTTATCGGTAAATTTTATACAGAATGTTATGAAATTTTTAAAGATATTGAGCCGATTTTATTTTTAACAATGGCAACACCACATCTTGGTATTAGATTTTTCAATCCATTATCAAATGCATTTAAAAAAATTTTAAATCCAATTTTAACTTTTTTTGGTTCAACAATCTTAGGTAAAAGTGGTAAAGAATTATTTTTAACAAATGATTATAATGATATTTTAATAAAATTATCAAAAGATGAATATTTGAAAAATTTATCAAAATTTAAATGGAGAATTGCATTTGCTAATGTTAAAAATGATAGAACTGTAGCATTTTATACATCTTTTTTAACAAATCATGATCCATTTATTAATACAAATAATAAATTAAATTATTCTTTTGAAAATTCTATACCTGGTAAAGATTATTCAATTCAAGTACCAAAAATTGTTGATTTAAATAAATTGAAAATGAATAATTTAAGAATTATTAAGAATGATTCAAAAAAAATTTTAATTAATAATTTTAAAATTTCTTTAATAATTTTATTTGGTTTAATCTTTATATTACCAATTGCATTGATAACAAATATTTGTGGTACTTTATATAGTCATTTTACAACTATTAAATATAGAAAAATTTTAGCTAATGAGGAAATGTTAGTTAAATTTCATGAAAAATATGGTTTAACAAATAAAATTAATTTTAAAAATTATAAATCAACTATAATTAAACAAAATCAAGATAATAATATTGATAATGAAAATGATGATGATGATAAAAAATTATGGGGAACATTTATCAATAAATATTCAAATATTACAAATAAAGATCAAATTTGGATTAAAGAATTTAATGAATTAAAATTTGATGAAAATAGAAAAAAAATTTTAAATAATTTATCAAAATTAAATTGGATTAGAATTCCAATTTATATTAAAGCAATTAATGCTCATGGTAGTATTGTTGCTAGAACAGGTATTTCAGAAAATACACATCCAACAAGTATAGCATCGTTAGAATTTGCTGGTAAATTATGTGATTATTTAATTTCAAATTAAAATAAGATAATAAAAATTTTAGTACATAAAAATACAAAATTTATTTATTTTATAACCATTTTTCTTCTGGATTTGCTTTAAACTCTATATAATCATTTAAATTATATAAAGAAATTTCAGTTTCATTTTCAATATTATAATTACATAATTTTGGACCATTTGAATCCTTAATATCAATAATCCAATCATCATCGTCATGATTAAAATTAATAACTAAATTAACAGTCTTTGATCCATGAGCATGAGTATAAATTTTCATACAATCATAATTAATATTACGATATGGTCTAAAACTACCTTCACTTTGAATTTTTTTCAATGAATCATTAAATAAATCATAACCTGTCTTATTTGTTAAATCATAATTTTTTAATATTAAATTTTTAACATTTCTATATGGGAATGATTTAATAACTCTAATAGTTAAAGTTACATCAGATAATGGTGTTGCATTTGATGTTAATGGTTCTTGAATATCATAATCAACAGTAGACATTATTAAAAAATTCTCAATGTATTTTCCTATATGATTTTAATAATTTTACTAAACTAAATTTGACATTTTTTTCAAGCATTAAAATAATTTTCTTTTTTCAAGATTTCCGAAAAGACAAAAAAAATAAATAATAATGAATTTTAATTGATTTTTAACAAGTTTAATATTTTTAATTTCAATTTATCAAATTTTCATAAAATTAGTTGTAATGTAATTTTATGTATATTTATGTAATTTTAGGTAATTTTATGTAATTTTAGGTAATTTTTATTTTATATTTTTATGATTTGTTTTTAATGTTTTGTTACTAAAATAAAAAAAAAATTAGCCTACAATATTTAAAAATAAACAAAAAAATAAAAAAGTTAATTAAGAATCATTAAATAAATAATAAATTATCTCATCTCAATATTTTTGTTGATTATCGTTATGATATTAGTTTGATTTTCTTTTTTCAATACGCAATGTTTAAACGACATAAAAGTAAATATTTGACATTTATACTACAGTAAACATGAGAATGTGATATATAATAATGACTGCGCCTAAAATAACTCAACTCGTTATATTTGCCTGGTAATAATGATTGCTGAAGAAGCTATCTATTGTCGTATATATCTTGATCTACTTATTAAAACTAAATAAGTGGTTGAACTGAC
>JAMSGN010000237.1:0-11809 GCA_030462905.1 Jamesozyma gamospora
TTCGTTTGTAGTAAAGAAAGATTTAAAACAATAAAACAAAATGTCTACCCAAGAACAATCTGCTGTTGTTAGCGAAAATGTTAACATTAAGGTAAACATTAAACTACCAAATCTTCATGTTTCTCACACTGCCTCTAATAAGAAGAGCCGTGAACAAGAAAAAATTTCTTTTCAATTTAATAAAGAAACCAAAATACAAACTGTTATCGAAGTTTTAGCCTTAGCAAGTCAATCCAAATACTTGACTAACATTCAATTAAAACATAATGATATTATGCTAAGCGAAGAACAAACTCTTACCAGTTTAGCTTCTCATAAAGACTCCGCCAACCCAATAGAATTATCTCTCGAACTTAAACCATACACTACCAGAGAAGCATTAAAACATACATTAATTGTACGTGATTTTATTGGTTTCACTTCCGAAACTGATGATAGCTTATCCGAATTTGCTGTTTCTACTGGATCCAAATTTCAATCTTTATTGTTAGATGAAATTAAGGAAAAAAAACCAGAAGAAGAGAAACCAGAAGAAAAGAAAGATGAAGAAAAGAAAGACGGTGATAAGAAAGATGAAAAAAAAAAAAATCTATTAGATGTTAGTGATGATGAAAAGATTAAAACAAAAAATATGATTCATGAAGTTTTGAAATCTTTCAAAAATTCTTCTATACACAATCTTTTCACCGCTGAAACTAACTTAATCACTCCATGTGTTCGCTCTTTGAGTTTATCTCAGTATAACCCTGTCCCAGCGTTTTATAAGTCCAAAGGTCATCTTCTTTACTTACATGTTGTTACATTAGAAGGTGATAGTTTACATATTACAGCTACTGCCTCTGGATTTTACGTCAATAAGTCAACCAATAACAAATTTGATCCAACTAAAAAGTTACCAGTTGAAGATGAAAAAGATAAACACAATAATTCTCATGGTCATAACCATCATCAAATTGTTTATTATAGTTTATATGATTTATTAGCAGCACATTCAAAGAATTTTGTTTCTCATATTCAAAAAATGGATACAAAATTATCTAATTTAGAAACTTCTGTTTTTAATAAACCTCAAACTACTTTTTTACACAAACCATGGTTGATTTCTACAATCCCATCGAATACCGGTGATTATTGCAACTTACAAACAGAATATATTAATAACATTATTAATCCAGAAAGAAATTATAATGATGAATTCCAAGCAATTAAGGACTTACCAGTTGATTCTTTACAAACACGTATCGAATCAGAAAGATTGCTTGCTAAGTTGATCCATGAGTTTGAAGCCACCTCCACTGCTGGTGCAATGTCAATTTTCCAAAACAGTTTAGTCGCAATGAATCCAGAATCTCCAATTTTTGAGCAAATTTTTTTAAAAGATAACATTTTTTACTCTTATGTTACAGATATTTCTGGAAATTACGAAAACAAAGGTGGTGATGATGCTGCTAGAGCAGCTTCCAACCAAGATTTGTTAACTATTTCTGCTTTAAATAGAATTAACTTAAAAGATGTTAGATATTTATTAACCACAATTATTGATTTTGGTGGTAAGAGAATTTTAGCTCAAACTCCTGTACCAGGTTTATTAAGTACAATGGGTACGGAATACGTTAAAGATCAAGCTACAGGTGAAGAAACATTAAAAGATTTAGATAGTGATGTTATTGTCAACTACGGTTTTGATGAAACTGCTCAAGAAGTTTTACATGATGAAAAGTTTGATCAATTGTTAGAAAAAGAGTTTTCCAGAGTTTTCCACCTAAAGAAAGGCGATGAAAAGAAAGATGTTTGGTTTTCTTCTCAATCCAAGGGTATTATTGGATTTGATAAAAGAAACTATGTTTTAGATCTTGCCAATACATATCCTTTGGATATTAATTTTGCAAAAGAAAATTTTGATAATGTTAACGATTCTGATGAACGTTACCCACACAGACAGACTTTGTTACGTCCTGAATTAGTTGAAAAATGGTGGAATAAGAAAGTTGAAGATAATAACTTGGTCGTGGATGCTGCTTATCAAGATCGTAAATTTTCATATAACCCTGATGCTTATCAAATCGACGGTGTTGAAGACAAAACAGTTGATGAAATTTCTACTTATTTGAATGAAACCGTAATCACTAGTTTTGTTGATGATTACGTTAACGGAAATGTATCTTCTCCATACTCAGGTGCTCATTTAGTAGAAACTTTGCATATTAATGGTATTAACTTACGTTATTTGGGTAAGGTTATTACTATTGCCAAGAACAAATTAAATGAACAAATTAAGAAACATGATGATAGACTTGAAGAAATTGTTAAAAGTAACAAAGAATATAAAGAATGGGAAATGAGTTATTTAACCAAGGTCGAAGCTATGATCAAAGAAAGACAAGAAAAAATTAATAAGTATGTTCAAGCAGGTAAGGAAGTTCCAAAGGAACTAACTGGAAACTTGAAGCTTGATGAAAACGAAATCAGAAAGCCAACTAAAGAAGAAGCAGTTCTTGTTGGTAGGGATGAATTATTACCACTTATTAAATTCGCTGAAATTGAAGTTGTTTCTCGTTCTTTAAAACATATTCTTAGAAAATACGCAAAGGAATTACCAATGGCTGCTATAGCCTCTATGACTGCTTTTATCTTTAATTTATTATTTGGTAATACTTATAATGATAAGCCAATAGCTGAAGATGTTGACAATTTTTTCCCTGTCCATTCTTATGAATTTTCTAAATTATCCCATGATGTCTTATTGAAAGAAATCCAACATGTTGCTAAACAACGTTTTCGTTATACTTTGAGTAATGATATCATTGAAGAATTATTAAACAACAAATTTTTGTTAATGAGAGAAATTTCTAATAAGTTTGGTATTCAATTAGTTAATAAAAAATACTTTTTCACTAATGAACAATTTGAAGAATACAAACAATCTCAAGATAAAAAAATTAGAAACAAAATTGTTGCACCATCAATGACCTTCTCAAAAGATGATTTTATCATTATTCCCCTAGTAAAGAGTTCAAAGTATTCTTCTATTATAAGTGAAGAATATTGGAGTCAAGGTACTTCTTTTATTGCTGAGGGAAAACAACAACAAGGTTTAATATTGATGGCACAATCTATCGCACTTCTTGAAGACGTTAAGGGTACAGTTCATGCTGAAGTTGCCGAAAAATATTTGTCCATGGCCACTGTTTACAGTAAGTTAGGATTAATTGCAGAATCAATCGCTTTCTGTCGTAAAGCTTGTATTATTTATGAAAGAACATGTGGTATTGATTCCTTTGAATTATTAAGAGCCATGAATAACTTGGCTATGTTAGAATTATCCAACGATAGTCCTTATAATGCTGCTGCTGTTTATAATAGAATGATTCAAACTGTGACAATTTTCCAATTATCAACCACTTTACATCATCCAGCGGCCACTAATGTTTATCAACACCTTGAACAGATTTGTCTTGGTATTAATGATATGAAATTGACTGTTGAAGTTTTGAATAGTTTATCTCAATTTATTGTTGATTTGGATGGTAAAGAAGCTATTGCTTATGGTTTCAACGAATCTCGTTTAGGTAATTTATATGCCACCTCCAAGGATTATCGTGCTTCTTTAGAACATATCGTTCACTCCAGAGATATCTTCTCTAAAGAATTAGGTAGTAACAATCACTTGACCGCTACAGCTGAACAGTGGATTAATGGTTTAACTAACTTGATAAAGGATGCCCATCAAAAGAAACAAATACAAGAAGCACAAGCTGCTGTTAATAACCCTAAGAGTACATCTTCATCTTCAAACAAGAAGCATCACAGTAAAAAACAAGACGAACCAAATCCAGAATTGGCCAAGAAATCCGTTGATGAGTTATTGAATTTTATTGAAGGTGACGAAAAGAAATCTTCTAAAAATTCAAAGAACAAGAAGAAGAAGAATGGCAAGAAATAAATAATCAAAACATGAAGCATTTTATATATAAATATTTATTTCATTAGTAACTTTAAATAAAAAAACAACAACACAAAAACTTTTTATTACGTGTATGTGGTTAATTAATTTTTTTTTTTTTTTGTTAGAAATCAAAGTCTGAAAGCAATCATGACAACAATTAATTATTATTTCGTAGATAGTAAACCTTCACAAATTAACATAAATGAAGGAATCAAAATATTATCGTTTAATATACTGTTACCTTCTAGGATTGCTGACATTGTACACATTAAAGAAATTGACGGTAACGATAAATTTGTAAAATAACCTAAGTAAATCTTTAATAAATATGCTACAATAACTGTAGATACGATAAAAGCTATTGTACCTTCAACGGTTTTTTTACTATTAGGCCAACATAATTTTCCAAATTTACCACCAACTATTGATGCTAAAGAGTCTCCAATCCCTAAACTAATTAAACCGACCGGAGAACCAAAGATTAAAAGTGGAAATGATACACCAACAATTAAATATATGTAAGAAATAATTATTGGACCCTTCTCATCTCTAAAATCAGAGAATTGACGTAATCTTTCATCTAAGAAAGTACCAATAGGTTCTAATTTTAAATATCTTAAATATTCTATTGATAAAAATAATGGAATAGTACCAGCTAAAGCTATACTAACAAAAATTTCATCATATTTAAATGGTAATGTTATCATTAAAAAAATGATAAAATGCCATATTTTACGTGATGTATTAAGTGATAAACTTGATTGATGTATAACAATATTTGGTACTAAAACTAGTAAACTAGATAACCATGACATGAAAGTAAATTTACGGATTTTTGAAACTTTAATATAATCAATTAACCAAGATAATGGAGATTTTTGTGAAGGTACTTTAATTAAATTATTTGTCAATAATGGGAAAATGGTCACGAAGGTTGTAAAGAGAATAAAAGATCTTAAATAGCGATGAAAAGGATTGGACGTTTTATCTTTGAGTGAAAATAAATATGCGAAACCAAAATTTAACGTTATGGTTATAGAAAATGCTATTAATAGTTTTTGAAGTATATGAAATGGTAATTGTAATTCATTATCTGTATAAGAAATTAAACAAAAAATATTTGTTAATAAAGTACTAAATAAATTACAATCAACTTTATCTAAACTTTTTAAATGACTAATTTTAATAAAAAATTCTGATATAATTATATTGATTATTATTGCTTGTGTAGATTTAAATGGATCATAATTTGTAAAATATGTGACAGAAACTTGGGTTAAAAATCTTAATAGAAGTGGTTGATTTATAATATTAAGTGATAATATGGTATTTAAAATGGTCAGGTCCTTCTTGAAGACAAGCGATATCATAAATGGTAAATATATTGCGTAAACAATTTCGAAATGATAACATTTAAGAGGAGACAATTTTTTATTCTCATTGGTAAACGCTATCAATATGAAATATAAAATAGAAATATAAAGACATTTTGAAGAAATATCTCTGTAAAAAGTATATTGTGAATTTTCATTGGTTGAACTAGAAAATTTATTGATGGCAAATATTATTGTTGAAATCAATATAAGCGACTGAATCAGTTTTTCTCCAACACGAGCCAATAAAGTACCGTGCTGTTTATGCACTGAAGCGGTAGTAACGTTTAGTAGACTGTCTGCATCGGTTTTAGTCGATGGTTTTGTTTTATATTTAGAAGCTTTGGTGTCAGTTACTGAATTAACAGACGCCATTTTTCAGCTACAAAAAAAAATGAAAGAATGTGAGTGGGTATATCTAGATCCAAAGATAAAGAAAACTTAATCGAATAATTTATTATAGAATATTCCAACTGATTAATCATTTGTCTTGTAAATCCAGTTCGTTTATTTTTAATTTCATTTTGTTTATTAAACTGAAAAGTTGCACCCACACACGAGGCGAAAAGACCTAACAAAAAAATCGTTGATTTTCAAAGGAAAATGAAAATTTTCACTTTGATTTTTTCTTGAATATAAAAGCGATGCGTTTTTCTCTCAGTAGAAAAAAGAGTCCATTTACGTTTCTTTCAATGTGAAAGAGTACAGACCAAAACACCTTCAAATAATTTATTAATCATAATAATCAATATGAAAATTGTAACAGTTCAAGATTCGATCAATGCATTGTAAGCTAAGAAGTTATAATATAGAGGTTGTCTTTTACCTTTGATGACCAAATCAAATATTTACAAACTAGAGTTTCTGAATTTTAATGATTAGAACGTTGATCAATTTACCTGAGGCAAAAGTTATCGCTGTGAAGTACAGTTGTATTTCAATAACTTCTTTGCTTGCAATGTACATTGTCATATCTTTGAAATGAGTCTTAAATGTATTAATGGAAAATTGTTTATATGATGATTATAACAAAAACAAAAGCTGGAATTACTGGCTGAACGAGTATATGTTGATACGTTTTTGCACTACTTCTGATTCAACTTTTTTTCATTTTTATGTATAATCATATTGGTGATTTTAAAATTTTTAATTTATTATGTCTTGACTTGGTGTTAATGTTCATATAATAACAGTGGTTTTTTATGTTACATTTACTTCCATTAGATATTAAAATTAATTCAAAAAATGAAGATGAGGAGTCACAGCACTGGGCACTGATAATAAAAATATTATTTTTCATGAGTGACAATGCTTTAAGTAGGCTTAGAAAACCTACGCTACTGATTCATTCTAACAAAAAAGCAATAATTTATTCAGCTGAATATTACTTCTTTTTTATAAGATCAATCTTTGGAAATACAAATCAGATGATGATACCCTTTAGATGACGAGTCTGATCTAAGTGTGAAGACACAACTAATTTAATTACCATTCATGCATTTCTGAGATTTGAATTTTTTTATTGTATTTTTTTATCAGTTGACAAATAATAACAATATATCTTTTTTTTTTTTGCAAACGATGATACAATTAACTCAATTATAGACAAGCATATGTCTGATTTGTTAATGACAGATAAGAGGAATATTGTCTGATGCTTTTATCTATTATTATATTATTTAGTAGAATAATGTACTAATAAATTTTTGAGTATGGATTTTGCAAGATAAGACAGTCGATTTTTTTTTCTTCTTTAATAGTCCTCGATTTTTTCTTTTATTTGTTTATGATGATCACCACATTTATCACGACGGTCAACTGAGTTATTCGAATGTTTATCGATAAGCGGTGTTGATATTTTGCCTGTGACAGGGCGTGGAACTGATACCAAAACTAATTATAGAGGAATTTTAAAGAGTGAAAATCAATCATTTTGTAGAATTCATATTCATAAGACTTGATATAGTTTGAGTACAAACAACAAATCTTGTAAATTAAATTAATTAAATGATGACAACCTCTTGAGCTATACTTTTTAAGTTTCTTCTGAGATATTAACATATCATTGAAGAAAAAGTCTCAAAAATGATTTGCACGTCAGTCTGATTTTTTTTCATCTTTAAAACAATAAATACTTTCCGATACCTTTTAGCAATTCTTGACATAATATTGTAACACCCAAACATTGTATACATTTTTTTCTGCAATTGAAAAATTTTAAAACATGAAATATTAAAAAGATCAGGTCATCGCAAGATTTACTATGTATTGATTAAAACTAAACTAACATAAGAAGATATCAGTTTTACTTTAATAATGCCAAAGGATAACTTACTTTTTAAATTAGATAATTTAGAATATCAACAACATTATTTAAATGGTACTTTAGATACATTTCAACCGAGATTATCACAAACATCAAGATTATATAATGTTAAAGGTCGTAAGAATCAAATTAAATTACAAAAAAAATTACAAAATATTTCAATGGATAATATTTTAAAACAATTAAATGAATTAAAATTATTAATTCATAATCAAAAAATTTTTAACGTTGAAAATTATTTAAAAAATTTTTTGAAAAAAAATGTTAATGATTCAATTAAAAACCAATGTGATGATTTAGATGAATTTATTGAAAGTATTATTATATCAAAATTAGTTAAAATTGTTAATAAAAAAATTTCTAAATTAGGTAATGATATACCGAACTGGTATGAAGACCATCTTTATTATCAAATTTGGAATGATAAAACTGATAAAAGACATCCAAGTTATGTTTGGAATAAAATTATCTTAAAGATTGATGGTGCAGAAAAATTCGTTAGTTCTAATATGAATAATAAAAATATAAAAGATTTAATGATTAATTTTGAAAATGGTATGGATGTATTTTTAGGTATAAATAAAGGTAATAAAAAACAACAAGTTAAAAATGGGAAACAAAAAGAAGAAGAAGATAATAATAGTAATATTAAGCAACAAGATAGCATCAACGATGAAGATGAAGATGAAGATGAAAATGTTTCTGTTAATAACAGAAAAAAATCCAATGAAACTGAAATAAATGATATTGAATTTGATGAAGATGTATTGAAACAATATGATCAATTACTTGTAGCATCATCTGAAGAAGAAAATGATAACATATTGGATGAAAATATTAATTATAATGAAATCACTGATGAAGAACCTAGTGAAGTAGAAAATGACGATATATCAGAGAATAGTGATGATGATGATGAGAATAATAACGCTAAAAAATATAAATTACCAGAATTAATGGCAGGTTATTATAGTGGTGACGAAGATGCAAGTGATGTTGATGATTTATCAGATGATAAATTAGCTTTTGAACAAATGTCTAATGAACCAAAGAAAAAAAATAGACGTGGTCAAAGAGCAAGAAGAAGAATTTGGGAGAAAAAATTTGGTAAAGAAGCTAAGCATGTTCAAAGAGAAATTGAAAAAAAAATTGAAGAAAGAAATAAAAGACAAAGAGAATATGAAGAAAGAGTTGAAAAACGTGCTATTAAACAAGCTAAATTAGATAAAGAAAATGCAAATAAGATTCCAATTTCAAAAGAAAGAAAAATGGGAGATGGTATTATTACTAAAGTTGAACCGAAAATTACTAAAGTTCATGAAGATCATCCTTCATGGGTTGCTAAAAAATTAGCCGAAGAAAAATTGAAAAATGCTAAATTTCAAGGTAAAAAGATTACATTTGATTAATTATTTAATTAATTTTTTATTTTGTTAACTTTATAGATATTTAGTTTGTCATAGAAAAAGAAAACACAACATTACTAATGAAACTTTGTTAAAGAAAATTTTACAAAACGAAACTAAGTGAGAGTAAAGTCATATTTTATGATACATAAATATATAATAATGAATAAATAAGAAAAATATAAATGAGATGTAAATGAAATAAATAAACTAGTATTATTATTATTTTTTTTTTTTTATTTTTTAAACTATTCTTGAATTTCACCAGTTAATGGATCTCTTCTCTTAAAAGATAATAATAAATCATCCTTTGGGAAAATAGTTGCGAAAACTTTAATCTTTTCAGATAATGGTGTAACTTTATGTTTAAAATCTGTGAATAAGGCAAATTTACCTAATAAAGCTGCAAAAGTCATCATGACATAAGTTCTACCTAAACAAACATGTGGACCACAACCAAATACCAACCAATTTTTTTTAGCTTCAGAAGCCTTTGAACCTTCAACCCATCTTTCTGGAATAAATTCATCAGGATTTTCATAGACTTCTGGATCATGTAATGATGGATATAAAGTTGGAATTAACATTGAACCTTTTGGTGCAGTATAATTTGGTGTAACAGGGAATTTTTGCTTAACAACGTATGGAACCATAAGGACAGGTGGTCTATAACGTAAAGATTCTTTAATAACCATTGTTGTATAAGTCATATTATTAATTAAATCGATATCAACTCTTTTATTTGGATCACCACCTCTAACGTTTAATTGTTCTTCTCTAACTTTAGCTAAGACATCTGGACGATCAGCAACAATTTGAAATAACCAACAAGCTAATGATGAAGAAGCATCTTGTGATGCAAATAACATCGTAAAGATAGCTTCAGAAATTTCTTTATTTGAAAATTCTCTATGTAATAATTTTGATTCATCGTCATCTTTATTTTTGGCATCATGCATTAATTGACACCAAGCATCCATAACACAAACTGGTTTACCACCTGAAGCAATATGATCTTTGGCCTTTTGGGCACAAGCTTCAAAAATTTTCATTGCCATATCAGCGGTTTTCTTACCGTACCAAGTCTTTGTATATGGGATAATAATTGGGAAATTAACTAATTCTAAAGCAGCAGTAACTAAATAATAATCATCAGCAATTTTTCTTGTTTGATCTTCAGTAATATAATCACCACAGAATGCTCTTAATGAAATTGCACATAAGATTTCTCTCATTTCATGGAAAAAAATTCTTGGTTCATAATTATTTTCTTTTGAATATTCAATAAATTTTTCTAGATATTTATCCATGACTAATTCTAATGATGGTAAATATTGTGCTAATGCAGTTTTAGTGAAAAGACCATTTAGAGATTTTCTATAATCAGTATGAGCTTTACCATCTAAGAAAACCCAATTTTGTGGTCTTAAGATCTTAACAGCAACATCAACAACACATGGTTTAACGTATTTTGTTGCTTGAAAGATTTTTCTTGAAATGTCTCTTGTTGATGAAATGATAACGAATTTATGAAAGATTGAAACACATGATAAAGCACCGGAGTCCCATTTTGCTTTATATTCTTCAAATTTTGGATCTAATGATTCTAAAAATGGACCAATAATTGGATAAATTTTAAATTTTGGTCCTGCAATGGAACCTTTCTTTTGAATATAAGCAATTTGGTCCCAAACTAAAATTAAGCAAATGAAAGTGATAAATAATTTAAAATAAGATAAATTTTTAATATAATTAATAATATTTTGTGTTAATGAATTGTTTGAAAATAAATTATTTGTAACAGTTTCTGTTACGTTTTGAGAATAATAAGACATAATTAAAAAATATGTTTTTTTTTATTTATATTATTATTTAATCGTAATTGTTTTATGTGATGATAATATTGAGAATAGAGAAAAAGTAAACAAGATATAGATAAAATAAATGAATAAATGATTATGGACAAGTTATATATATATATATATAAATAATGGGAAAATATTGTTGCAGTTTAAAGGGGAACAAAGTAAATTGTCGGTCTTTGTAATAACTTTAAGATTGTCAATAGTGATTATTATGTAAAAGATTAGGCGATATTTTTCAGTTGATGATGAGTTTCATTTTTAAACGAGACGGGAAAATCGTTTAAAGAACAAAATTTGTCGGTGTTTTCGGACACCCAGACACTGCACGTGGCAAATGTAGGGCATTTGCAGGGTTCAGGAGGGTTTCTTAGGGTTGGTTGTTTGTCCAAATTTTCGCTTGTAAAAAAATGATTCCGATCAGCGCGATTTGAACCGTTAACAGTTTCCGTTTATTGTGGTGCAACCAATAAAGCTGGCAGTAAAATTATCGCTTTATGCATTGATCCTTGAAGGTTATTCTTCGATCCGACAAAACACTTAGATTTGACTTTATCTATCCTTTCACTCTAATATCGTATAGTTTACTATGGTAACTCGTATAGACGTCTATTTATCCTTGAAACTAACTTCTTTGTTAATAACATGGAAAATCGGTTAGGCATGGCGCTATCAAGTGAAAAAAAACAATCAAAAAATTCAATATTCAATATAATTAATTGAATTAAAATTAATTGTATATTTAAAAGTAAAATTTTATCTATTTTATAAAAATTTATATGATATTCTATAAAGGCTGGGGAAAAAAATAAAACTTAATTTCATTGTTTTATCTTTTCATTTTTTTTTTTTTTTTTTTTTTGGATTTTTTTTTTTTTATTTTTTAAGTTTTTGTT
>JAMSGN010000237.1:11819-24119 GCA_030462905.1 Jamesozyma gamospora
AGCATTGTTATAAACACTGCTTGGTCTTGAAATACTTGTTGTAGCAAAATTATCAAATTGTGACGTGCTATTATTATTACTAGTAGCAGCTGTAGTAATACTAATAGTATTACTATTAGTATTAATACTACTACCGTTATTAATATTTGATGAAGTATGTAAAATTGGATTTATTAATTGTTGTTGTTGCTGCTGTTGCTGCTGCTGATTATTATTATTTTTATCTAATGCCGAATTTTTTAAAAAATTATTAATATCATTCACAAAAATTGGGAATAAAACTTCAAAAATTTTTTCCTTCTTAGCAATAATTTTAGCTCTTTCAATTGGTATCCAAACACCTTTTAAATGCATTGAACCGATCTTAACAACATGTCTAATCTTTTCTGATTTAAGTATACCATCTCTTCTACCTCTTGTCATTTTGGTAACATTTAATAATTTTGTACCATTAATAAAATTGTTATCTGCTCTACGAACAACTGAAACTCCATTAACTTTAATTTGATAACATAAAGTGTTTTCATCTTCCCACATTGTTGTTGTTATTTGTGGATAATTAATTAAATTATTATTATTATTATTAGTATTATTATTGATTAATTCAAATGATTGAACAATACCAAAATTTTGTTGTTGACTTAAATCAAAATTTTTTTTTCTCATTAAATTATTATTTAATGGTGTTGTTGGATTTGAAACATTTTTAATTGGTGGTGTTATGGATAATGGTCTAATTAGTTGTGGTTGTTGTGATCTTGAAATATTTGAGTTAATTGTTGTTGGTATTGGATGTTGTAAAATATTATTATTTAAATTTGTTTGTTGAAAACCTGGATATGTATAAGTTGATGGTCCAACTTTTGACATAGAATTCGACGATGATGATGACAAAGATGAATTAGTATTTTTAATAGATTCAATTGATTGATCTGTATTATTTGAAATTTCAAGTTTATTATTATTAGAATTATTATTAATATTGTTGATATTATTATTCAAATGAATTGGCAAAGGTGGTGATTGATTTAATAAAGGTAAACGTTGTTGTTGATTTTGATAATTTAATGAATAACAATTTAATTGTTGTTTATCAAGGTTTTTATTACTAGAATTCATTGTATCATCTGGACAATAATAGTAATATGGATAATTTAAAGGTTGTTGTTGTTGCTGTTGCTGCTGTTGTATATTTAATGGAATGTTATAAGGACTGTGTATCTGATTTCTTATCTGGTTATTATTACTATTACTATTATCATTATTATTATTATTGTTACTATTAATATTACTATTATTGTTATCGTAATAATAATAATAAGGAACGTTATTATTACCGCTATTATTGTTATTTATGTTTGAATGTTGTTGAGGAATCATTTTAATATCATAAGGATTAATTGGAGGATGTTGATCATTATTAATTTGATAAAATTGTTGTTGTGGGGGTGGGGGTTGAATGTTACTATAATTATTAGCAGGGTTATTGTATGAATAATGATACTGAGATTGCCATTGATCATTATTATTATTTTTATTTGAAGATTCATCATTCTTTATATTTGAAATATTATCTTTGATTTTTTCATCATTGATTTCAGTATTTGACTCATCTTTTACTGGACTAGGTACCGGATCTTTAGACATGGTGAGAATCTTAATTTTTTAAACGAAAAACTTGAAGTATATTATTAATGATTGATGGTTTTTTTTTCTCCAGATGGTTAAAGTAATGTAAAGAATACAAGTGAACAAATCAATAAGACTAGATGAAAAAAAAATTTCAATATATTTGGTATTGTGCAACCAACGAATAAGAAAAGAATTGCCAACGAATCTTCTTTTGTTTCCTGATCGTTTCTTTTTCTGTTGCTTACCTGCTTCCCTCGACGCACGTAAAAATTATGTAATGACAGTGCATGCCGACCGCGATTTGCTGCGGCGGTTTCTGTGCGTGCGCAGATTTGCTTTTTCGCCGGATTTTGGACGCACACAAAAATCGGATTTGCTGCAGAAAGCGCTGCACGGTTCGACCGCGCGGCATTGCAAATGCTCCGCTTTTTTTTTTTTCCTGTGGTTTCGTTCCACGGAAAAGCAATGAAACGTTCGGGCGGGTAACATCTGCAGGCTTTTGTTGTTTTTTTTTTGTTATCCGTCCCGGGCAGCCGCAAGGAACCTCAAAAGTTTCATGACTCCACATTTTCGTCAGTAACGAGAATCCGATGAAGTCGCCCTGTCAGTTTAAAAATATTTGTCGGTTGGTTGGTACTTACATAAAACAGTGTCACACAACATAAAAAAAGTTCACTGGTAAACAGAATAAACAAAGCTATCTGCACTGTCAATTGATAAGGATACCATAATATGAATGTACGGCAGTGACTTTCCACAACACTAAAACAAAATAACGAATAGAGTCTATGCATGAAAGTGTAAGTATATCCATACCATCAATTAACTATTCAAATTCAATCAATACTCTACAGTGTGGCTACCAAAATCAGTTGATAGTCTCACATTATTCAGATTACATTGAATACACTTCAGGTTATTTTCAAGCTGCTAAAAAAGTTAAACCGTTTCCAGCTTCGAGTCCTCTTCAATCTCCAGTGACAGTGGCAGCCATGCCAACTGCCTATAAATGCGGCTTTTATGAAGGTTTTGAATTCTATATGAATTATTCAAAATTTGAACATGAACATCCATATAAAAATATCGCATCAGTTAGAATTAGAAAAAATTTTAATCTTTTAATCTTATTTATTTTATTCGTACTTTTTATACTTATATAATTAGAAACTTTATTCATATAGATAAAGAATACCATTATCATTCAACATTTCCGATTACCTCATTTGGCCCTTTTTTTTGCCACCCAGTCGCTCCCCTTTTTTTGTTTGGTAAAAAATTAACCGCGAAGGTTAGCCGCCCTGGGGAAGTTTTTTTTGGAGAAGTATATAAGCTAACTGGAAATTAATAAGAATATTTTCACTCTCATTCCACTTCTTTATTTCTAAAAGATCATAAAACGTGATAATGAGAGAAAGTGCGAAAAAAAAATAATCGAAAAACGAGAGGAAAAACACACAAGTACTTTAAAAGTTTGAATACATACCATGATATAGACATAGATATAGACATATTATAATACTGATTGTCATAGTTATAATAAAATGAATATTACAGATGATAATAAACAAAGAGTTAGAGTTCAAAAAGCTTGTGAAATTTGTAAGAAACGAAAAGTTAAATGTAATGGTGAAAATCCATGTTTCAATTGTTTAAAGAATAATTCAAATTGTATTTATACTGAAAGAATTTTAAAAAGAGGCAAATATAAGAAAAGTATAACTAAAAAAAATAACAATGATAATTTTGTTTATGATGATCAAACTGCAAAATTACTATTACAATTAAGTTTCAATAAAGAAAATTTAATCAATAATGATGTCAAGAGTCCTGATAATTATAATTCATTATCCCAAAATTATAGTATAGAATTTAAAAATGATATCGAACAAGATAGTGACGAAGATTCTTCTTTAATGAAAAATAACTTTAATTCTTTTTTCACTGATTTTGATAAAATTGAATCATCAAATATTTCACCATGGTTTAATTATTCAAAAGATAAATATAGATTTCATAGACGGTGTCAAAATTTACTACCTTATTATTTAGGTTCATCATTAATTAAATCATTATCAATTGATGCAATTAAAGAAAATGATTTAATAATACCAAGAATTCAAAATTATGGTTGGAATATGTCAGGTGGTCATTATTTAAAGTTAAATATAAATAATAGTAATCATACAAGACAATTTAAAATTTTTGATTTTAATAATAAGATGCATATTTCAATTATAAATAAATTATTAAAATTTTATTTTAATAAAATTAATAAGACTTTTTCAATTATTAATGAATCAATCTTTTGGAAACAATTTAATTTAGGTTTTTTAAAACAAGGTAATTCAAATAATAAATCTACAAAATTATTTATTTCAATATTAAATTTAATTTTAATCATTTCATTAAGATTTAAAGATGGTGAGATTAAATTAAATTGGAGAAATAATGATAATAATTTTTTCACAAATGATGAAAAAAAATTTTTAATGAAATTTGAAAATTTATTTGAAGAAAATTTGTTTAATTATTCATTTAATATTATTTCAAAATTAACTTTTGATTGGGAATCATTCGAATTAATTCAATCCTGGTTATTAATTACATTTTATTTAAGAATTTGTTATAGACAAATTGCTTGTTATAATGCTTTAAGTAAAGCAATTACAATGTGTAAAGGTATGTCATTAGAATTAAATCAATTACCTTTAATTCATAATGAATCTGATAAAATTAAATCTTGGCATATTTATTGGATTTGCTTTATTATGGATAAATTAATTATTTCAACTTGGTAGACAATATCAAATGGATTTACCAATCAATTGTATGAAATCACCAACTGAAATTTATAATAATCATAATAATAATAATAATGATAATGATAATGATGAGAAGGAAAATTGGTTTCAAAATGAAACAGTTCAAATGTTTGAATTATCTTTAATTGTTATGGATTGTCAAAAATTAAATGCAAAAGATTTAACAATAACAGAAAATGAAATTTTAAGAAAAAATTTAGAATTATGGTCAAAAAAATTTTTAATTGAAAAAAATAATAAATTGTCTGTTTTGAAAGATTGGAATAAAAGTTTTGAAATTCAACCTATCTTAGTGTTTATTGATATTTATTTAACTTTCGAAATTAAATCATTATTTCCAATTATTAATTCAAAAAATGATTCAAATAATTTAAATTTTAATAGTAATTGGAATTCAATCTTTAAAATTTGTGAATTATCAATTAATATTTTTGAAAAATTAAATAATTTAAATTTAATAATGATTCCATGGCCACTAAATTTATCACAACTTTTTACAATTAGTTTAATTCCTTTAATTTTTCTTAATTGTGGTATCAAAATTATTGAATCAAAATTATTATTAAATAGAATTATGTTAATTTGGAAATCTTTAATAGATTTATCAAAAATTTGTACTAATCCACCTGTAATGTTAGATCAATGTATTTGGTGTATAAAAATGTTAAATCATATGATTTGTTTAAGATTATTATCTACAACAAAATTATTAAGTGGTATTGTCGGTGTTGATACAGGTGATAATGATCTAAATAAAAATAAATTTGAACAATTTCGTAAAGTTAACGATTCAGATGATTCAGATGATGATAATAATAGCATTGACATTGAAAAGAATGATAAAGAGATTCGAGAAAATTCTAACATCATTAATAATAATGATATTAATCCAAATTGGGAAAAAGACTTAGAAGATTTTAAAAATAATTCAAACTTAAATAATCAAACTTCTAATTGTGTTGATAATTTAAGTGATCAATTAAGTAATGATAAAAATAACATCTCAGAATTAAATTCTGAGTTTGCTAATAGTACAACACCGTCTGATTTTTTTGATGACGATTTATTAGCAAATTTACAATGGTTTGATCAAAATTTTATGTAATTATTATTTACTCTAAGATTTAGTAATTTTTTAGTGAAAAAATTTATATTAGTCTACAATGGCGGCAAAAGGTAAACCAAAAATATTCAATATTAAGTATTGAATTTTAAATGCGGGTAATATTCAACTGACCAACGCACGTGCCGCTTTTGAATAAAGTTTGGAAGGCACGGCTGCATGTAATACAATTTTTTTTCCCAGATTTACTTTTAGTTGTTTCAACAATATAAACCTTTCAGCCACCATTTTTATTGTTATATTTTTTTCAATTAGCTGATATATTAAACACATTTCATTTCGATGAAAGTTTTCAAAAGAAAAAAAAACAGCATTAAAAATATCCTTGTTAAATAAAACTTTTATGAGGCACTATTTTCTTCAATAAAAGTAAATCATTTTTTATAATACTTAAACGAATCTTACAACACGAGAAAGTTAAATTTTACTTCTTATCTTTTCTTTTTTTGGATTCTTTCTATAACTGACCTTATTTTTCTAAAGGCAACCGTTTTATTTAAAAATTTCGATCAATTCATTCAAACAGCACCCAAAAACACAAATTCATAACAAATTTCTGTAATATTATGAGTGTTATTATTATTGGAGCAGGTATTTCTGGTTTGAAAGCTGCATCAACTTTATATGCAAAAGGTATTAAAAATATCACAGTTTTAGAATCTAGAGATAGAATTGGTGGTCGTTTACAAACTATTACTGGATTTGATGGTAAAAGAAAATATGACTTAGGTGCAGCTTGGCATCATGATACTTTAACAAATGAATTATTTAATGAAGAATGTGAAAATAATGGTAATTTTATTTTTGATGATGATTTTTTGATTTATTTAGATAAAGAAAAGGGTAGAATTGATCATCATCCTGATTTAAGACTAGAGATTATTGATTCAGAAATTAGTAAATATGCTGATATAACGTTTCATCAAAATTTAAATGTTAAAGATTGTTCGTTTCATGATTTAGTAATTAAATATTTATTTGAAAGAAAAAATTTTTTAACTGATGATCAAATTAAATTTTCTCCTCAAGTTTGTAGATATTTAGAATTATGGCATGGTTTAGATTGGAAATTATTAAGTGCAAAGGATACATATTTTGGTCATCAAGGTAGAAATGCAATGGTTCTTAATTATGATTCTGTAGTTAATAGAATTGCAAATACTTTCCCATCCGAATTAATTAAATTAAATACTGAAGTTAATTCTATTAAAACAGAAAAAGATAGAATCATAATAAAGACCAAAAATAATAAAGAATTTATTGCTAATCATGTTATTGTTACAATTCCACAAAGTGTCCTTGAATTATCAACTAAAGAACCAGTTTCAAATATGAAAAATGTTGATAATCAAGGTAGAATAGAATTTAATCCACCTTTAAATACAAAAATTCAAGATGCTTTTACGACTATACATTATGGTTCTTTAGGTAAAGTTATATTTGAATTTGAAAAATGTTGTTGGTCAAAAGAAAGTACAAAAATTTTAACATTAGCAGAATCAGATAATAAATTTGTTGAAAAAATTAGAAACTCAAATTCATTAAATGAATTATATAAAGATTTAAATGATTCTTATGATAAAAATTTGGAAAATTGTTGGAAACATCCATTATATTTTATTAATTTTGCAAAAATCAATGGCGTGGCAAGTCTTGTTATGTTAATGCAAGCACCTTTAACTAATTATATCGAATCTGTTCAAGAGGATAAAGATGAAGTCTTTAAATTTTTCGAACCCGCATTAAATACTTTGATGAAGAATTTAGGTTCGAAAGATGTTATTAATTGTATGACAATAAATGATAAACATTTACCAAATGATACTGATTCTCCAATTCTTAGAAATATTATTGTTAGTAATTGGACTCGTGATCCTTATTCTCGTGGTGCATATACTGCTTGCAGTCCCGGTGATGATCCGGATAATATGATTTTGGCTATGAGTAATGGTCAATCAAGCAAGATTAGATTTGCTGGTGAACATACTATTTGGGATGGTGCTGGATGTGTTTATGGTGCTTGGGAAAGTGGTAAACGTGAAGCTGAATTTATTGCAGAGAAAATTTTACAATGATTTTTAAAAAAATGAAGCAATGTCTTTTAATTTATGGATATATATACGTATATATATTATAATATATCTATTTATATGACATGCGAAAGGAAAAACTTTCTTTTATTTACAATATTAACCTCATTAAGAATGGCAAAAAGCAAAAAAAAAAAAAAAAATTTAAAAGAATTATAATTTGATTAAATCACATAAAATCCTTCTAAATCTGTAAATGGGAAATCATCTGTATTTGAATCCAATAATTGTGAATGATATGTTGATAATAATTTTTCAAACCAACTTTTCAAATCAATTGATTCTAATTGATAATCTGTCATAGTTGGAACTTTGATCTTTAAGAAATCCCACCAATAATCGGATGGAACTAATTTACCTTTAAACTTAATTAATGTTTTTCTCCTTAATTTAATATTTAATAAACCATGAAAGTAAAATTTTTCGAAAGAAATAATTTCTGTTGGATGAACATAACACTCTGCACAATTACAATCTGTTAAAGTACAAGAACAACCTGCGCCTGAACAATCTGTTGGAACTTCATCTAATTTTTTTTCATCGACAGATTTTAATTTTCGGCTTTTGATATTTGTTAATGGTACACCACTGTTCTGAATATATAATGATAATTCTTCTTCATTTCTATGAATTAAACAATTAAGACATTGACATTCTGAATCATCACAAGAACAATCGGCACTTAAATATATACCTTTATGTGTAAAGACATCAACAGCAGAATTTTTAGGATCCAAAATACCGTCAAAAAAATCAGTACTATTTGTATTTCCATGTGAATTATTATTGTTATTAATAGCATTATTGTTGTCTTTATTTGTCGTCACACTTGAAGTTGAAGATGGAGTATTTATTTCTGTTTCGTTATTGTATATTATATTATTTAATAAACTGTCGTCAAATTTTAACTTATCATCTGTTACAACTGAAGATAATTTTGTTAAATGATTAGGATCACAACATTTTCTCTTTAACATTGGTTTATGTATAGAATCTTTTGTTATTTTTGAAATATCCCTACCTTTACTAAAATTTGAATTATGAGTAACTAAATTAGTTTGAAAGTTATTTGTGTTATCGATGAAATTTGTATTAATATTAGTATTGTCATTAGCATGTGCTTTCAAAAATTCTTTCTCAGACATATAAGTCACGGAATTTAAAGATGTATTACTACTATCAATTAATAAACTTTTATCTATGTCATTTGAATTCGAATAAATACTGTTATTATCACTATTATTATGGCAATTATTATTGTTTTCGACTATGATATTCAATTTCCCATCCACAAGCATAGCTTTCTTAGTTTGCTTTGCCCGTACAAACAATATAGGTTGTGCATCCATAGTTGTAGTACAACTATTACTATTACTATTACTATAATTATTTTTATTGTTACAGCAATAATCAATGTCACTTGGATTTTCATTATCATTACTGGAATTACATGAATGATGGTGATGACTATTATGATGATTACTATTATCTTCAGGCCGTTGTTTTGAACCATTCTGAACGTTTTCATTTTTAATTTGAGAATCAATATCAACCATAATGACGTCTCTAATATCGATAGGTGATGGTCTACCTCTCGTTCTAACTTTCACTAACATTCTCTTACTATGTTTACAAGTAGAAGATCTATGACCACGAATACATGAGGCACAAGCATACTTACCACCGTTGTAAATAATCATATTTATTTTATATTTTTTTTTTGATATATATGGTATAAGTTTTTTTTTGTTTAACTTTTTCTATGTAATAGTTTCACCAAGGACGTGTTCCTCTATAGATATGTATATATTTTCTGTATATCTATGAATATCTTATATAATGTAGTATTCTCACAAACAGCACAGTTTATAGAAGTCTGAACCAGAAAACAAAACATAAACGTGTCTTGATATGATATAATTTCTCAATATTTTCAGCCATATTCTTATCCAATTTTTGCTAGAGACTCATCTGATTCGCAAACAAAAAAATTTAAAATTCTCGAAACCCGAAAAAAAAAAAACAAACCAGAAAACCCTAAGGGTTTATTAAAAATAAGCTAGGGCTTGTTAGGTTTACTTTTTTGCTGTTTTTCTGGCGTTTTTTGTATTTAAAGAAAGTAAGCAAAATTATTAATAAACTGTACGAAACCACTTTTTAAAGGAAGACAAACAGACCAGACTATTGAAACTGTATTGTTTGAAATATGATGAGTAAAACTGCACAAAAACGTCTTCTCAAAGAATTGCAACAACTAATAAAAGATTCTCCACCAGGTATAGTTGCAGGCCCAAGAGATGAAGATAACATCTTCTTATGGGATTGTCTAATTCAAGGACCACCCGATTCACCATATGAGGGTGGTGTCTTTAATGCTGAATTAAGATTTCCAAAGGATTATCCTTTATCTCCACCTAAATTAATCTTCACACCAAGTATATTACATCCAAATATTTATCCCAACGGTGAAGTTTGCATATCGATATTACATTCTCCTGGTGATGATCCAAATATGTATGAACTAGCTGAAGAAAGATGGTCCCCTGTTCAGAGTGTTGAGAAAATTTTACTTAGTGTAATGAGTATGTTAAGTGAACCTAATATTGAAAGTGGTGCAAACATTGATGCTTGTATCTTATGGAGAGATAATAGACCTGAATTTGAAAGACAGGTTAAAACAAGTATTTTGAAATCTTTAGGTTTTTAAAATGAAAAATAGAAATGTGTATGCAAGAAAATAAGATTATTTCTTTATAATTGTTTATAGATGAAAATTAATGAAAAAGTTAGTTGTTTCAAGAAAAAAAAAAAAATTGGCGCAGTATTTTGATATTGACGCTTATTAAGAATTATTTGCAATGATGAATGAAATACGTGACAGAACCACGAAATCAAAAAAAATATCTCTTAAAAAATAGCTGGTTGCAGACAAACTCGCTCACGCAGATGTGAAATATTTTTGGTGTCGTCGTATAAAGTCAAATTCATAGGTTTAAAAATTATCTACTTAATTCATTTTTTTATTTTAGATATTAATAGATTTTACTTAGTAACGCAATTTTCTTTCTTTTAATTATTTATATAGTTTTTATTTGCTGTTATAATATATTCATGGACTGATCGCACTTTATTTAAGATAGATCTTTTAAAATGTAAGATACAAAACCATCAAAAGATATAACTCTTCATTGTTTGCATGAAATATCATTTCAATTTCCATAATATTTTTTTATTTTCATTAACTTGTAATATAATAAAACAAACAACAGCTGTTTATTTAGATCTTAATAATTATACCTCTTTAAAAGAAGCTACGTCACTTGTTGCAGATGGTCTTATGGATTATTATCTCGGCAACACATATGGTGGAACTATAGGTATGTTTTCTGCTCCATATTATTGGTGGCAAGCAGGTGGCGCATGGACCACATTGTTAGACTTTTCATTTTTCATGCAAAATGATTCATATGATTCAACAATTACTAAAGCTTTATTACATCAAACAGGTAATAATTATGATTACATTCCTTTAAATCAATCAACTTCAGAGGGTAACGATGATCAAGCATTTTGGGGTCTTGCCGTAATGGAAGCTACAGAAAGAAATTTCACGAATCCTTCTAAAGATGAACCACAATGGTTATACTTAGTTCAAGCTGTATTCAATACCATGGCATTAAGATGGGATAGTTCTCATTGTGGTGGTGGATTACGATGGCAAATTTTTATTTGGAATTCTGGTTATGACTATAAAAATTCAGTATCAAATGGAGCTTTATTTCATCTTGCAGTTAGACTGGCCAGATATACAGGTAACTCAACATATGTAGATTGGGCTGAAAAAGTATATGATTGGATGACTAGTGTAGGTTTATTAACTAATGATAATAACCATTTTGTCTATGATGGAGTTTATATTGATGAAAAAAATTGTTCTACCATGACCAGATCACAATGGAGTTATAATCAAGGTTTACTGTTGTCTGGAAGCGCTTACCTCTATAATTTTACAGAGAATCCAGTATGGTTTAATAGAACCATGGGTTTATTGAACTCAACAAGTATATTCTTTAACAATAGTATAATTTATGAAACTACATGCCAGGGTTCAAACACATGTAATACTGATCAAAGATCTTTTAAAGGATTTCTAATACGATATTTAGGAGTAACTGCCCAATTAATGCCAAATACTCAAAAAACAATCATGACATGGTTAAACACTACTGCATATGCTGCAGCAAAATCATGCACTGGTGGTTATGATGGTCATACATGTGGTTTAAATTGGTTCTTAGATGGTTGGGATGGAAGATATGGTTTAGGTGAACAGATGTGTGCGTTGGAGGCATTAGTAAATACAATGATTTTAAAAAGACCAGCACCTTATACAAGTACTACTGGCGGATCATCTATAGGAAACAATGCGGCTGGTACAATATCTACACCAACTAATTTAGCTCCGTTAAATATTACAGCTGGTTCGAAATTTGCAGCTGCAATAATTACGACAGCAATAGGTGTCTCAATAATTTCTTGCATGTTATTCTTAATTTTTGAATAATCTTTTTTTTTTTTAATTGTGTTTACGTATTCTTTTATTTACCAACACAGAATTTAGAAAATACCACAC